>LPNX011099634.1:191677-311026 GCA_001517045.1 Pseudotsuga menziesii
CCATTGCCTCTCCGAATAGTTGTTTCTCACATGCTCGACTTCAGCACCTTAATCACATCATTGAGAATCACGCAGGATGTATATCCTTTCCATTATGTGTCGAAGACCCCGGATTTCCCCCGACTCTAGCACATTGGTGAGTCACTTTGGAATGGCCAGTTATATGTTCCCGTGGATTTCCGGGCTGCGTTGGCGATTGTATTCAGAAGCCATCCAGTTCCATGCTTCCTTGAGTACCCAGTTCGGTTCCAGATCAGTGTACCATTGCAAGTATGACCATTGTCACTTTGATCCAGCAGCTCATTAGTTCCTTTGGAAGCACATTCAATAGCACTGCTATCATTCTAGTGCATCAGTTGTTCAGCTCAGACATGGTCAGCCCAGCAGTATGTTCCAGATTTCTGTCCCTTCTGGACCCTTATGATATACACAGTGGATTTCTATGTATCCTACAGGTCCCTCTTTTCAGGCCTCACAGTTATTTTTATGTATCTTGATACGAGCATGGGTATGCCTGCCTCGTCCAGATTATCAGATGATTCCTCATCCATTATTGAGGTTATGTACTTTTCAGTCCTTGCAGTTGGTTCGAGATCGTTGTTCCGGGCTTCAGTTGGTTCCTTCTCTTCTCCACACCCCAGGAAAAACGAATATGACTTATGATGTCCATCGGCCATACGATGAGCTCCTGCCCTCGCACATCAGGGGGCAATCTGTTAACACCCAAAAAGGGTTCACTACCTCATCTACCCCATTACATGGCTCATTTGTCCATTTTCCTACCATATTTCCATCAAAAACCCATAAAACCATCTAAAAAGCCTCCAAAAGGCTTAAAATGCCTCCAAAAGGCCATAAAACCCTCTTTTTCTCCAAAAATCTCCAAAAAGGAAGAAAAAATATAAAATAATGAGGAAAAGGAGAAAAAAAACCCTAAACAGCTGAAACCCTAACCCTAAACCGGCACTCCACCACTATAAATAAGTGATGGAGACCCCTTATTTCACATCCACAATCATAAGTGTCCTGGCTCTACCAAAATTGCTCTTGAAACCCTAGCTCACCCTTGAGCTACTTTCACCGTGAGAGCCCCTTTTGGCCCATTTCCACCATTGGAGAAAGAGAAGGAGCAGCTGGAGCTCGGAGCAACCTCTCGGATCAGCGCAACGGGCTTCACCAACCTCCACATTGGAGGTCAGATCAATAAAAAATCATTCTTTACTTTTTACTGTTTTGCTTCATGAACATGTTTAGATTAGTTTTTATTTCAGTTTAGCATCTTTTATTTTACATATTATTGAACTGCTACTAAGGAATCCATTCTCCTTAGTAGGTGCTCATTCGCACAAGCTAGGGGTAAAACCCTAGCAACAGAACCACTTATGGACAATAAGGAATAGGCGGTGCGAGCAAGGTACCACTCCTAGATAAAGGGGAAAGTGCGGTGCTGAGTCTTTTTATGAAAGATTGACAATCAGCATGGGTTTCCACTCTAAGTGCTGGGATTAAGGGAAAATAGGTATGTCAAAGGTCTTATCACATGATGATGACAGGATTTTGGTATAATAGGATGCCCCCCAAAGCATGAGTCTTAGAGGGATACGATAAATGAGAGTTTTGAGAGAACAAGTCATTGCTACAAGGTGAAAATTTTGGCTTGATCGGAGCATGTAGTCAAGTAGGCATCTGTAGTACATCAATATTTTGACTCATAGACACAAGTAACCAACTCATCGATGCAAACAAATACAAGGCAGATCCATGGGAGGAATAAACAAGCATGGCTACTAGAATACAACATAGATCCATGTGATAGAGGACTCAAACTTGGACATAGCTACCGGACATACAATGTAGATCTATGTCATACAGATGCAAATTTGAGCATAGCGACGACCATACAAATGTGGATCCATGCTAGATATACAAAACTCCATCGTAACCTGGGGAAAAGAAATGAGCGCTTTAAACAAATACTCAGGGTTTTCGTCTCGTCTTCCACAAGGTACGATTCTATCCATGTGATTACAATGATCTGAAGTCAAACATGGTAGAAACCACTTGATTATCGGTCAATTATGTGAACCATTAACAAGTGCGAGGGAGATCACCATTGATGTCAATGATTCCCAAGGTACCCTAGTACAATCTACTGAGTGTGAATAGAAGTCTTGATGTTGAACACCCAGTCAATTCTATCGATCAAAGGTCAATGATGTGAACCTATGTCAAGAGTGAGAGAATCTATCATTAAGGCATACAGATCTCAAGGTACTAAGTTTTTGTTTCTAAGACTATTTCTCAGATGATGAGCTGATGTCGATGGGAATATTCTTATCAAAGGAGGGCCATGATGAGTCCCACATCGATGACACGAAACTCAGAACATAGTTCTAGAATGATGTGAATGTAGTAACCATAAGACTAACTCAAAAATATTGACACAAAGACTGTGTGGACTACAAAGGTAAAACTTCTTCAAATCGACTTTGAAGATTAGGCGGCATGACAAAATACTTGGTAGCATGACTTGACGGGACAAACACACAATGCGATAGTGGACAATGCATTCTTTTGAAAGAATCAAAGGAGTGGCATGACTCATGAAAGTGGATCATCAGGGAGATCAACTAAATACCCAATTGACTAACATGATGTGCAGACAAGTTCCATGTTCAAAGGTAATGACAAACTACTGCCATTTATTTGCAAAATGATTCCCTTCCCATTTCCCCCATCATGATTGATGAGTGCCTCTTTTTGGTTTTATGATTTCAAAGAGGGTAACAAACACTCGATAGATCTTGTCAAAAGACAAGTCCAGACTCATATGTTTTACGAACCTGAGAGAGGGGGTTCGTTCCCAAAATAGGTCTCTCAATGTTTAATTTAATGAGTCCAATGAAATAAAACTCGGTATCGTTCATGTTTAGAGAGTCTGAATGATTATGGAAGAAGACTCCAAAGGGGTCCTTTTTTGTATGATTTAGTCTCTAAGGCCTGAAAAAGTGTAAAATCATACCTTAGAGAACTCTACTAGTCATGATTGGATAGAGTGTTCCTTTTTCGTAAATAGTCCTATCCGAACCGAAAAAGAGATAACCTATCGTCGGACGGACGACTCTTCAAATGCTTTAACAAGCAAGAAGAAGACAAGATCGCTCAACAATCTTTTTGGATTTAGGGAGCCTAAAAAGAGTTTAAAGAGGACTCCATGAGGTTTCTTTACACAATTTCACTTTTTACGAGCCTGGAAAGAATCATAAACAGACTCGACGATCTTTTCATGTTTAAGGAGCCTGAAAAAAGAGATGAAAAGAAGACTCCATGATGTTTCTTTACACAATGTCAATTTTTTACGAGCCTAGAAAGAATCTGAAATGGACTTGGACATTTGATACCGGGTTTAAGGAGCGTGACCAAAGTGTCATAACAAACGATCATCGACCTTTTCCATTTTATGGAAGTGCGAAAAAGTCATAAAAAAACTTCCAAAGCTTCTTACTATAGTTCTCTTATCCTGCAATCGACTCAGAAACAAGTGTTAAATGCATTCATAACTAGAATTAAGGGATTATGATTGATAAAAAAAGTAATTTTACATCAAAACTATAGTATATCAAACCCAAAAATGGCTATATAAGTCATGTAAATAGTAAAAAATCAAATCATTTTACTATTTACTCACAGTGGAGAGCATTTGGAGCACTTTCTTAGCCATATCTTCAGCAGCTGATACCGGGAGTTCCCACTGTCAGATTTGAGCACTGTCAGTTGCAGGTAATAGCTAAAACCTTACTCTTTCTTTGCATAGAATTTATTTTGAGTTTTGATGGGGTTTTAGGCTTATATGGCAATCCCTAAAACCATAAACATGTGCACCATGCATACCCATTATGGGATACGCGGTACCTCCCAAGAACCACGCCTAAAACATAGATGACAGGAGGTGCCACCGCCTGTCTCTAACGGTGCACAGGTGGTGCCGACCGTGGATATTTTTGTAACATTCCCAACCCTCTGACCGACAAAGAGGATGCTACTATACATCAAAACATCCGGGGATCTAGCCCCATGAACATGAACATACATATAGGTAATGCTGAAGCATGATACTTAAAACATCAAACATTTTATGAGGCATAATCATTTCATATACACAATGGAAGCAAAACATATCAATCAATACTCATGCATATACAGATCAACATTTAACATGTATATCATCATTCATCAACGGTAAATATAATTGCAGACACAAGTTAGGAAATAATACTTATCTTAATAATAACTTGTTCTGCAACCAACTACGTCACTACAACGTTCCACCCAACCATAGGCCCACATGCTCCTCAATCTCTCAGCAACGCTACCACCCCCGAGCAGGGCATGATTCCCTAAGGAATAAAGAACTAATAGGCTTACACATAGCTAAGGATAACAACACCACAAGGGTACACAGTTCAACCAAGCCAACATAGTTGGGTTTATCAGGCGAACAACAGATTAGCCAAGCCAACAAATTTGGGTTTATCAGGCCATTCAAGAGTTGGGAAAGGCTAAATTCTAAGCTGGTGAGCTCATTGAAGAGCTACAGACATCAGTACCAGAACCAGCCTGGCTTCTAGAACACCCACACACACCCAACACAAGGAAATCAGTCCCTTCTCTGCAACGCAGTCCCTCAGACCTTGATCTCCCTTCCAGTGCTATTCAGGGGTTGTGGAGAAGAAAGGAAACTCAGTAGCTCTATCTATGTGGTTCTCAACCCAATAGGTTTATCAAGCACCTCAGGCCCTCATTCACCACTCCAATGCAGTCCGAGGACAAAACCACTGCATGCAAGCAGCCAAACAACTATTCAAGATTTTACAGGGGAAAAACACAATCGACCAGAATGTAGGAACTCTCAGCAATTCTTCAAGCGATACCACCACAAAAAGGGAAACATAAAAAAGTAAAACGTGGGAAAATAGCATCCCACAATGACTATGAATCCACAACACCCGATCCTCAATGCAACCGCTAAGAAATTACACAGGTAGAAAATGGGGAAAGAACAACTCCCAACTATGTGTGATGGACAAAGACGCAACCCACAAAACTATTATGCCATTACAACAACAATTCAGCGATGGAAATAACAGAACCATTATGTAGTCTGACAATGGTGGAAAAAGATACAAAACTCTGCATGAATGGGGAAATAATTGATTCGTGGGCCAACAAATCCATGAGGCAGAGGAGACCCATATTTCTGTATGAACAAAGAAGAAAAATCATAGACTAGCAATCAACATGAGAGAGGGAAGGAGAACCCCAACAATGGAATGTGGAACCTTTTAACTCCATCGAGCGTGAGGGAAACAAATAGACTCCATATCCCCATAGTAGACAGACCATCCGCTACCCCAAGGCATGTCATGGAGAGAATGTGAGCATGGTGTTCTTCTGTCAGCCAATCACTGTCCCCAACTAACAACGGAATAACTAAGGTGGTGGTGAGCAAAAGAGAGTGGTGACACATGGTTATTCCCCCATGGCTCAATGTTCAACATTTCCCTTCCTTATCCTTTGAAATCATGCCCCTTCTCAATTTAGTTGCACTGAACATAGCTGGTTGGGTTACTTAATTAAAATGCATGTTTACATGATGCCACAATTTAATATATGTCGTATGTCTCGATATACCATCAGTGACCATTCCAATCCGAAACATAACATAACTAAATCAATGGTGGGGCCTTTGCCTTTAGCTCCTCACCATGATTATTTACAACATTTGTATTAATGCAAACGAGGTCAAAACCGGGGTGTTACATTCCCCTCCCCCTTCAATAGCACCTTCCTAAGTGCTTTACAAAATTTGAACAAAATGCTACACTGGTATCGCTTCAGTGTTCCACAAGATTGAACAAAAATGGATGTGCCAATCGCATGGCATCCTCCAGCTCCCACGTCGTCTCTTTAGGTCCGTAGTGCTCCCATTGCACCTTTACCTTCCCTATGGCTCAGTTCTATAGCATTGTGACCTTCCTGTCGAGGATGTGCATTGGCTTAATTTAGAACTCTCCCTCGGGTTCCACCTGAATCACATCCCGATTTATCACATGGTTAGGACCATGTACATATTTCTTAAGCAAAGAAACATGAAAAACATTATGATCTCTAGTACTAGTAGGCAATGCAAGTCTATATGCAACAGGCCCTATTCTTTCAATCACTTCAAATAGCCCACAATATCTAGGTGACAGCTTGGCACAACTTCCAAGCTTCAAGGAAATTTTCTTTCCTTTCAATCTGAGGTAAACATGATCCCCAACACTGAAATATCTATTCATCCTATGCTTATCTACATAGATTTTCTATTTGTCCTGTGCTGCTTTCAAATTCTGCATAATCTTTACAACCTCTTACTCCATTTCCTTGAGCAGTTCTAGTCCAAGCACAACTCTGTTCACTGGGTTATCCCAAGTCACTGGTGTCATACACCTTCTTCCATACAAAGCTTCATATGGACTCATCCTGAAGGATTCTTGCTATCCATTATTGTAAGCAAACTCTACCAAGTGCAAGTAATCTTCCCACTTTGTTGGTTTGTCCATCACATACATGCGAAGCATATCTTCAAGCACCTGATTAACTCTTTCTATCTGCCCATCTATCTGAGGATGGTATGCAGTGCTGAAGTTTAACTTTGTGCCCAAATCTGCAAACAATCCCTTCTAGAAATTGGAAGTGAACTTGACATATCTGTCAGAAACTATTGCCTTCGGCAATCCGTGCAATTTGAAAATTTCCTTCATGAAAATCTTTGCAATGTCATCAGTCTTATGCATAGACTTCACTAGTATAAAATGTGCTACCTTTGTCAACCTGTCTACCACAACCATGATGGAATCATGTTGTCTCCAATTCATTGGAAATCCTGTAATAAAATCCATGGAAATAACTTCCCATTTCTATTCTGGGACTGGAAAAGGCTGCAACAAACCTGCTAGATGTTGATGCTCAACCTTTACCTGTTGAAATTTCATGCACCTTGAAATGTATTCAGCCATGTCCTTTTTCATTCCTGGCCAAAAGTACTACTTTCCAGCGGTAGCAATTGTCTTTTGGTACCCTAGGTGACCAGTATACGGAGCTTGATGGATTTCATCCATAACAACTCTCCTCAAATATGCTACATTTGGAATATAAATTATGCCTTTATAAGTGAGAAGTACATCTTCTTTCAATTTATATCCCTCATACTTCTTCTCAAGACTTTGTTGGTGCAATTTGTCTTTTACCTACTCATACAATTCATCTCCAGCAACATGATTACCAATATGCTACCTCAAGTCTGATTGGAAAATACTAAGAGATGCCACATGCATTACCTGTACCTTCTTGCTAAGTGCATCAACTACCTTGTTTTCTTTTCCTTTTATGTGCTTTATTTAGAAATCAAACTCACATAAAAATTCCAGACATCTCGCTTTCCTAGCATTTAGAGTAGGATGATCAAACAAATACTTCAGTCCACAATGATCTGTTCTGAGTTCAAATATTCTACCCATCAAGTAATGTCTCCACATCTTGAGAGCATGTACTATGTCTACAAGCTCTATATCATGAGTGGCATAGTTCTTCTCATGCTCCTTCAGCTTCCTTAACTCATAACATATCACGTGGTTGTCCTGCATAAGGACTCCTCCAAGCCCTTGTCTGCATGCATCGGTACATACCAAAAAATATTTCTCTGGGTCTGCAACCTTCAATGCTAGTGCACTGGTGAGAAGATTCTTCAACCGCTGGAAGCTTTCTTCACACTTCGAATTCCATTCAAACTTCATCCCCTTCTTTTGCAAAGAAGTGATGGCATGTGCAAGGCTTGGAAAATCCTCCAATGAATATTCTCTTGTAGTATCCTGCAAGTCCCATAAAAGATTTTATATCCATCACATTTCTTGGAGTAGGCCAATTCATAATGGCTTCGATCTTCTCAGGGTCTACTAATATACCCTCTTCTGAGATAATGTGACCCAAGTACTGAATTCTATCTCTGTAGAAGTCACACTTGCTTAGTTTTGCATACAACTAATGTTCCCTGAGCACTTGCAATGTCAGTCTCAAATGCTCTTCATGTTCTTCTTCATTCTTGGAATAAATAAGAATGTCATTGTAGAAGGAGCAAGTCGATAAGTTGACTTGAACGATAGCCGACTTAGTCGATTAGCTGACTAAGTCGATGGGCCGACTTAGTCGATCAGCTAATTAAGTCGGTCGGTCGACTAAAGCTAGATATTAGGTCGACCACCTAAGGTCGTGTCGGTTCACTGAACCGACAGGTAGTTATTTTGTAACCATTCTATAATCATATATATTAGGCTATTGAGCCAGATGAGAACTCAGTTCAGTTCTCTGTGTTGTATGGACTCATTCGTGTAGTATAATCTGTTAATTCACCTATTTTTTCTTATCTCTTGTCTCTGTTTTATTTATATATGTTTTAGTGTGTATTATTTGTAACCTTATGTGATTTGTGAGATTACAATATTGGTTATGTTGCCAGTAGTACATGACTTGAATGTATGCAAACAGATGATACCAGAGCAAGAGATTAAGGACTGGTGGGAACATAAAGTTGCAAACTATTTGCAGAATTATGCACGAAGGAACAGATTAACAACTGCACAAGCAAAAGAAATATTTTTCATAGAGACGCATGAAATTTTTTTCGAATCAGTACCCCAACTTTTGAAGAAATTCTTGGATGATAAACCCAGACGGTGTTAAAGAACAATAGTTGCTGGAAAAACTGATCCACGGAGGTAGAACAAACTTGTCGGAGTGGTTTGAGAAAATTGCTGACGACTTCTATGAGGAGCAAGCAGTCAAAGACAGAACTTCGATGGAAACAGTCAAGGAGAAATTTTACACAGATCTCACCGAACAATTTCTGTGTTCCCTACCGACCTTGTTGTTCAAATTCTTCATCGAGAAAGGAGTAGGAAATATCGTCGAACCTCGTCCATCACTTCACGAAATTCCATCAAACTCTAAGTGGGAGGAGAAGCAAAGGAAGTGGGAAAAATTCATTGCAGAAATGGAGCGGGAATACTTCCTAAGCAAATAGACCGAACTATCTGGGCTTTCTAAAAAGTGTCGGGTAGGCTATGGGGGGGTAGCTGGTCATATGTTGAGATAGAGTATAGTGGATTCTAGTTGACTAGAACCAGATACCAGGCACCAGTAATGAGCATTTGACTAAAAGGGAACTCAAGAGAATAGTATCATACGAAGGTATGTCGAAAATTCAGAAAATAGAGAGAGAAGAGAGACACCAGAGAAGGGAAGCAAGATGAGAAAGAGCCGTAGAGCTGCATAGAGGAAGGAGTCCTAGGGAGAATGACCAGGAAGAGAATCCGCTAGAGTCGGGTCATGACCGACATGAAGAAGGCGTGGAACAAGAAGCATCCCTTATGGAGGAAGAATTGTGGATAGAGCAGCTAGAAGCTCTCCAATTAAGAGCTCCCAATGAAGGAACAACCCTCTCTCCATTGAATCCACGTACTCGAATATAGACTATTGTCGAAGATGACCTCCAACTATAAGCTGGTGACTTTAGTATATGGAGTCGACTAGGATACGAAATGTATACTGGACGACACCTCATTATACGTCGACCAGAGGAAGGGAATGGGGTGACCTTTCAAGCGGCACCCTCCAACCGAAGTATCCACTTGCTCTTACCGACACATGAAGGAGCGCCCTTCTCTCCAAATACAGCTTTAGAAGAAACAAAAAATTCAAAACTGTGGACAAATGGTTGCAATGGACCATCGACAGCAGAAGTCAACATCAACCGACTGCAAGTCGACAAAGAATCGACAATTGACGGGAACGGAAGTTTTGTCGACCACAATTTCGTAGAGACGAACATACCAATAACCCCACCACCCTCCACACCACCCCCACCTCCACCGCCGCCACCTCCTAAGAGCAGTGATAGTGATTCAGACATGGGTCATGGATCGGCTCACATTCCTCTATATGAGGGGGATGAGGACCTTAGACGACACTGGTTCATTTGTGAGTCGACTTGGGAGGCCAACCAAGTTACAGACGAAGATAGACAAATGGCACAGTTTGCAGGTGCCTTAAGGAAAAGGGCATTGACGTGGTACATATCCTTTTTGGAAAGTCAACCTAGAGCAACAAAAGCCAATATTAAGGCACAATTTTTGTCACTTTTCAAAACTCCAGATGCCAAGCACCTGGCCGCGAAAAAACTAAAAACCACATCACAAAATCCAAGGGAATCTGTCCATGACTACGATAAGCATTGGAAAGACCTACTGAGCTAGCTAGACTATGTTATAGATGAACAGTTACTAATCCAGTGGTTTCTTGCAGGGCTATCTCAGAAAGTGCATCGACACATCAATCTGGAAACTTTCAAAACTTAAAAAGATGCACTAACAAAAGCTCTTCAGGTGGATATGGACGAAGACATACCCGCTTACCCCACGGACCATAGATTGGAAGAACAGCTTGAGAACGTACATAAGTCTCTGAAGGAACTAAGCCTCAAGAATCAGGAGATCCAGTGCACCAAATTCTTGACAACTGACCATTCCAAAGATAACTATTGACGGGAGTACAGCCGAATGGACATTTGATTCGTACAAACCAAGTCGTTTTGTGACATTTTCCAGGAGCACGGAGATCACTCGACAAAAGATTTCCTGTTCAACATGAAGAACGGAAAGGCCTCCTAGTGTGCTATTTGCGAGACCAAAATTCAAAAACACAACCGACTGTCATTTGAACCTGAAGAACCGACAGAACAATCAGGTGATCTACCAAACTAATGCAGTAGCACAGCATAACGAGCAAAACAATCTAGCAAACAATCAGAACGGTCACAGATACGATGGTCGACGTTATGAGTGTCGGTATGACAATTGATGCCCAGGCTACGAAGGAAGAGGTCGATTCCCTGGGAATTGCGACAACCGACCGTGTCGACCCATCCAGTGCTTCACATGTTATAAAGAGGGTCATCGGTACATAGACTGTCCATACAAGGACATAACTGATCTCAAATTTTGTACTCACTGTGGGGTAGGGGATCACTCACTAGAGGATTTCCCTACCATGTTAGAAAAAATTAATACGAAAAAAAATGTTAATGTCCTATCCTATGTGCAAAAAAATTATGTACTAAACACCAAAAATTTACACATTGTAACTCGACAAGGAACAAAAACAAGAGCTGATAACCCCAAAATCAGTAAAATAAAAGAGAAAAATGTCTATCCTGACCCACTAAAAGAAAAACAAATATAAAAAGAGGCAACTAATGTATTCAAATAAATTGCACGACAAGAAAACTTTCATAACAGTCGACCTAACACAATAAATGAATTAATCCAGCTCGTTCAAACAGACAATTCAATATCACAGTTTATTGATTTGCTGTATGAAATAAAAGGTACCCACTCTGAAAAACAAACAAAGAACATCTGTAGCTTAAATAAAAAATACAAAGGTGATGCCAACCCTCTTGTCTACTTGGAAATCAAAGGTTACCACGTTCGACAAGTAGTGCTCGACTTCGGCTCACAAGTAAACATCATGACTCATGACACTTGGGAACAAATGGGAAGACCTCGACTCTATGAGTCAGGCATATACCTGAAACTAGCCGACTAAGGCCTAATTGAACCCATTGGTGTCTGGAAAAACATCAACACGACTATAAAAGGAATCTCGACCAAGGTCGACTTCAAAATCATCGACCCAAAGGAAGGATCTAGTTCCTTCCCGCACTAATCGGTCGACCTTGAGGTAGAAAGATGAAAGCATCCATATCCCTGGACAAGGAAGGAATCAAATTAAAAGGAAATGGACAAAAGGTCATTGTACCCATTCATCCATATCAAGGGGAACCTTGGACTGAACCTATTGATGAAGAAGTCGATGTCCAACAACTCTACCAAATCCACAACAATGCAAACTACACAGAACCAAACATCCATGGAGAACTTCACTCAGGTAACCAAGACTCAGTTGGTTATAATTCTGACGCTGAATTATATGACTGGGAGATTGAGAACTATGAAACACAAGCAAGAGGGTGTCATTAGAGGAAATTTGGGGTCTAAAATGGGCCTTATAAGAAAACGTGCCAAAATAAGTTTTTGTGAGTTGGAATTCAAGAACCAATAGAATTTCAATAAAATAAGTCAACCATAATGGTTGAATTGGCATATTTGCCATTAAAAAAAACTACTTTTTGTGTTTGTATTTTCGACATATCTCATTGTGTTTTTACTCAAATTTCGATCGGGAGAGCTCGTTGGATGCAGAATTTGATTCCACATCCAACGAGTACCCACACTGCATACTTTTGACGGGCCCCGCTACCACAAAAACAAGAAATACCTGAAAAAACGTGATGATGACATCATCATCACGTTTTTTCAGGTATTTCTTGTTTTTGGGGTAGCAGGATCCATCAAAAGTATGGAGTGTGGGTACTAATTGGATGTGGAATCAAATTCCGCATCCAATGAGCTCTCCCAATCGAAATTTGAGTAAAAACACAGGGAGATATGTTGAAAATACGAACACAAAAAGTAGTTTTTTTCTTTCTTCCTCCAAAATTAATCAATATTATTTTATTATTTTAACTATTATTTTATTATTTTTCTTAGGAGGCCCATTTTAGACCCCAAAATTCCTCTAATGTGGACTATACAAAAGGTGCAGAAAAATCCCACCCAACAATGCTTCATAGTGTCCATTGTCCCAAATATTTTTGAAAAGAAAATTCGGGAACACCCTACCTTACAACCAACCAACCTGAATACTACACAACTACCAAGATATAAATAAAGGGAATCACCAGTCATGCATGTCGAACAAGTTTCCAAAAATATTGTTGAACATGGCCGACTTCAAAGCCTAGTCGAAACTTTTACAGGACAAGCTGCTAGATGGTGGGATACCCATCAGACAAGACTACAGACCTGGACAACTGCTTCGACTTACTTTGTCGAAAGGTTTGGAGGAAATAAGTTAACCCAACAAGCTCAGATACTTGTATTCACTCAAGGACAGAACCCAGAAGATCATATCAAAACTTGTGAAAAGGAGTGGAGAAGACTTGGATACAAGGATGAATGAGCATGGCCACACTTGTTCCCATCAAACCTAGCCGACTTACCAAACAAATGGTATAATATGGAAGAAGCTAGAGGTGAAACCTTCTTATGGCATGAACTCAGAGAAAATGTTATTAAAGATTTCAACTTTATACCTCAAAATGAAAATTTGGTCAAAACAGCAAAACAAATTATAGAATTTATCCAGCCGACCGAAAATAAACCCTTACAAGATCATCGACAGACAAGGAAATGTAACAAAATACAAACACAACTAAATCCACAATCGACAAGATTACAGTTAGAAAATGAAAACACAGAAGGAAAAAGGTTTAGATGGAAATCCAACCATGTCAAAACAACAAAACCTATTTGCACCATCCTGAAAGTCAAAACAACAGACAAACCAGATACCGACAGAATGACTACAGCCGACTTCCCTACCACATTCTCATAGTTCAAAGAAGGAAGTCGACCGATCAATGAAGCCAAAGCACCAGAGTGGCTATATGCTAAAGTCAAAACTAAAGAATTCGACATCTCAAATGATGATCGACCAAAAATGGCAAATATTGGTGACTACTGGAGCGAAGAACAAACCACAGAGATAGTGAACTTACTAAGGGAATTACAAGATGTATTTTCTAGAGATTACAAAGACCTAAAAGGCTTAGTTCATGAAATGGGAGAGATGAAAATTGATACTAAACATGATGTTCGACCTGTGAAGAAAAGACCTTATAAACTAGCTCACAAATATAAGGAGATAGTCAAAAAAGAAATTGATAACATGTTGGCAGCAGGCATCATTTACCCCATCGACCAATCAGAATGGGCAAGTCCAATGGGCAAGTCCAATGGTTGTACAACCTAAGAAACATGACCTGACCAGACTAAGAATTTGTGTCGACTTTAGGGAACTAAAAAAAGTAACACTGACAGACCCATTTCCAACACCTTATACAAATGAAATCTTGAATGAAGTTGCAGGACATGAATGCTACTCATTTACAGATGGATTCTCAGGCTCTAACCAAGTGCCAATAGCTAAAGAGGACCAGAAGAAGACAATCTTCATGTGTGAATTTGGCTCCTTTGCTTACAAAGTTATGGATTTTGGATTAAAGAATGCACCTGCAGTGTTCTCTTGATTGTTGTCAAAACATTTCAAGAATATATCTATAAGACCATGCCAGTATATTTTGACGACTGGACCATATATTCTACGCTAAAATACCATTGCAAATGGATCCGACTTATGCTGGAGAGATGTCGACAGATTCAACTCTCCCTAAACATCAAGAAATGCATATTTGTGACCCCCATAGGGATATTATTACGGAACATTGTCTGTAAGGAAGGTATTAAGGTCGACTTTGCAAAGATTAAAATTATCCTCGACCTGAAACCACCAGTAAACCCCAAACAAGTCAGGGTGTTACTTGGCCACATAGGCTATTACAGAAAATTCATAAGATATTATTCAGATATGACCTATCCTCTTGAAGAACTATTAAGGGAATATCAAGAGTTTAACTGGACAGAGGAATGCCACATATCATTTGAAAAATTAAAAAGAAAACTAGTCAAAGCCCCAATCCTTAAGTTTCCAAACTGGTTGATCAAATTCCATGTCCATATTGATGCATTAGGCCTCGCAATAGGAGCAATCTTAACTCAACCAGGAGATGATGGAATGGACTATCCTATAGTTTACAGTAGCAGGAAGTTAAATAAGGCTGAAAGAAACTACTCGACTATAGAAAGAGAAGCCCTAGGAATGGTCTTTTCCCTACAAAAATATAGAAATTATCTGTTAGCTAATCCATTTATATTCTATACCCACCATCAAGCCCTCAAGTATCTTGTAACTAAACCACTCCATCATGGAAGGATTTGTCAATGGCTACTTCTCTTCCAAGAGTTTGAGTTCGAATTTGTTGTCCGACCAGACAAGTTAAATGTAGGTCTCGACCATTTATCCCGAATCGACACAGGAGAAGAACCGATAGGAGTCGACGATGACTTACCTAATGCAAATTTATTTTGGATAGAAGCAGTCCCAACAGAACTAGAAGAAATAGCTCAGTTCTTAGAAGATGGACATGCACCAAAAGGTATGAGCACCAAGAAAAAGCAGATCTTAGCTATGAAGGCTGCAGCATACAGTATCATCAATGGATTTTTATACAAAATGGGATTAGATGATATCCTCAGAAGATGTGTACTAGAATATGAACAAGACGACATCATGCATGAAGCATACTATGGACCTATAGGAGGACATTTCCAAGCAGACACAATTGCAAATAAAATCCAACAGTTAGGATTATGGTGGCCGACACTCCACAGATATTGAAAAAGTTTTGTTAGTCGATGTGACAGATGTCAACGACTAGGTAGAACCCTTCCTAGTACAAAAATTCCTTTGATATCAGTAAAACCTAGTCTCACCTTTGAAATCTGGGCCATAGACTTCATAGGACCATTTCCTATACCAGCAAAAAGGTCAGGTGCAAGGTATATCATTACTGCAGTGGAATATGTCACTAAATGGGTAGAAGTTGAATCAGTCGATACATGTTCTAGTGAGATAGCTACTAAGTTTATCTATGAGAATATCATCACTAGATTTGGATGTCCACTAACTCTGATTAGCAAACAGGGGACACACTTTATCAACAAAACTATCAAAACCCTAATCGACCACCATCGGAGCACAGCATATCATCCTCAGTTGAATGGAGCAATTGAAGCATTTAATAAAACACTAACAAAAGGATTAACTAAAATCTATAATGCTGATAAGGACGATTGGGATGAGAAAATACCTGTAGTCTTATGGGCATACAGAATAGCCTATAAACGATAGACCGACCAAACACCTTTTCGACTAGTCTATGGACAAGAAGCAGTACTTCCACTACACTTTTGACAACAGACACCTATTATCGCAGAAATACTACATGTCGATGTCAAACAGGTAAGGAAGGACTGACTATTTCAACTCAACAAGCTAGAAGAGCACCGACTCATGGCTATACAACACCAAGAAATCCAGAAGCAACAACAGAAAGCATGGCACGACTGCAACATTAAGAACAAAAATCTATCGGTCGGAGACCTTGCTTTACTATACAATAGTCAGGTCAAAGGAAAACCTAAGAAGCTCCACAGAGAATGGATGGGACCTTACGTTGTCGAAGAAATACATCCCAATGGATTAGTTTGACTAAGGACGTTATAGGGCACAGTATTTCGGAAGCTCATCAATGGAGCCCGACTAAAATGCTACAGAAACTAATTCACCTAAAAAAAAAAAAAAATCATATAACGACCATAACCGTCAACCAAAATCCATAAAAAACTAAAAATTCCAAAAACAAAATAATACCCTACAGACTGCAGGATCATATGGAGGAGTTTGACATAACTGAAGAAGTACTAAGAGATTGGCCTAATCACTATGGGAAATTTTATTAGCAGACTCGACAAAATCGACAAGGGATTCAGGAATTAAAGAGCAGAAAAAACAATGAGGAAGCACTCAGAACGACAATCGAAGAACAGATAGTGTTTGAAACTGCCAAACTACAGAAACTAGAAAGGGAAGCACATCAGTGGGTGCAACAAGCTCTCCCTAACTTAGAGAAATTCAACATCATCTGCTCGCAGATGAAATGACTTATCAAGACTGCAGAGGAGAAGGACCAATTCATGGGTCCTGACATGGAGAGGATAGCTAAAGTCTCCATTTCCGAGAAGATGTCGATCTTATCAGCCTTGACCACACTCACCATTGACATCCATAAAATTTTGCAGAGTTGGACATATTTCCAACATCACCTTGTAGTAACAGCCCCAAACATTGTAGAATTCTGCGTACAGAAAAGACCGACCATCAGACTTCATAGCCCACCGCAATAAAAGGCCAGCAAGAATTTTGTACCTCCCTGTTTCTTCGGGATGAAGAAATTTTTTTTTCATGGGGGAGATGTAGAAGGAGAAAATCAATAAGTCTACTTGAATGATAGCTGACTTAGTCGATCAACCGACTAAGTCGATGGGCTAACTTAATCGATCAGCTGATTAAGCCGGTCGACCGACTAAAGCTATAGATTAGGTCGACCACCTAAGGTCGTGTCGGTTCACCGAACCGACATTTAGTTATTTTGTAACCATTCTGTAATCATATATATTAGGCTATTGAGCCAGAGGAGAACTTGGTTCAGTTCTCTGTGTTGTATGGACTCATTCGTGTAATATAATCTGTTAATTCACCTATTTGTTCTTATCTCTTGTCTCTGTTTTATTTATATATATTTTTAGTGTGTATTATTGGTAACCTTATGTGATCTGTGAGATTACAATAGTAATCAAGGAAAACAAGAACAAACTTGTCCAAATACTTTCTAAAGACGTTGTTCATAAGGAAAATAAATGTAGCTGGTGCATTTGTGAGACCAAATTGTCCTGAAGGCTATCTTATGAATTTCTTCATCCTTGATTCTCACCTGATGGTAACCAGACCTCAAGTCAATCTTGGAAAATACCTTTGCTCCTCTCATTTGATCAAAGAGGTCATTAATCCTAGGCAAAGGGTATTTATTCTTCATAGTAGCCTTGTTTAATTGTCTGTAATCAATACATAACCTAAATGTACCATCTTTCTTCTTTAGAAATAGAACTGGTGCTCCCCAAGGAGATACACTTAGTCAGATATACTTCTTTTCCAACAACTCTTACAGCTGCATCTTCAACTCTAGCATCTACGGTGTACTCATCCTGTAGGGTGTCTTGGACACTGGTGCTACTCCTGGCACAAGTTCAATGGTGAAATCAATGTCCCTCTTTGGAGGAAGCCTTGGAATTTCATCAGGAAACACATCCTTGAATTCCTCTAACACCTGATAGTCCTTCAACCTAGGATTCTCATCTCCTGTTGGTTCCAGAATATGACCTGCATACAACTAGAAACCTTTCCTACAGAACTTCTTCAGCTGCATTGTTGAAACTTGTCTTACTAAAATTACCTTCGGAATACCTTTCACCACTACTGGGTTTCCTTCTTCATCCATGCATTCAAAAGTCTTGTTACAATAATCAAGCTTCACTCGGTGAGCTTCCAACCAATCCATTCTAATGAGAATATCATAGGAACCAAGCAGTAGAACATTCAGATCTACATAAGTGATCAATCCATTCGTAACCAATGGATACTTCTCTACCAATTCACTGACCCTTCTCTTAGTCCTAGTGTCTAGCTGAACTAACCAAGGTTTTCTATGCTTGTCCTTCTTAAAAGCATAAATCTCCACTACTCTAGGAGTAATGCAACTGTGAGTAGAACTAGGGTCAATCAAAATAAAAACAGATTGTTCAACAATCTTACCTGCAAATTCAACCACAGTTGACTGGTGATCTGCCTGGTGGTCCTCTAGTGCTGCATAAATTCTAGGGACTGCTCTTGCTACTTGACCCACTATTTTTACTCCTTGAATGTTATAAGTTGGTCTTGCAATTTCATTCTCAAGTGAACAATATCTGCGCAAGTGAGGTCCTTCACATTTCCAACATTTAAGTGGACCTTTATTCTGATGTGGCTCTTTAGGATTTCCACCTGTCACTCCAACTGGAGTACTTGCAGCTTGGGATGGCTACTTCTGTTGATTCTTGAATCTAGAAGGTTTGAAACCTTTCCTTATTTGGTCAAACTTCTCATTCTTCTTGTCCTTCCATGCCTTATGGTAATCAGGTTTACCCTTGCTTTGCTCATAACAATATTTAGCCTTTCTTATTGCTTCTTCGAGAGTTCTTGGTTCATAGAACTCAATTCTATATTTGTAATCTTGAGGCAATCCACTTAGAAACCACTGGATCTTCACTTTTTCATCTCTGATGTACCAGACATACCTCAACAATTCCAAAAACTTATTTGCATATTCATCCATGGTCTATTGTCCGAATATCAGCTCATGGAACTCCTTGATATTTTCATCGTAATACCTGTTAGAGAGGTATTTATGCCTGAAATACTTCTTGAACTATTTCCACTTCAATTTCCTCTCACTGATATTCTTTACTTTCTTGAAGTGTTCCCACCAAATCGATTCTCTTCCATTCAGATTGAATATGGTAACTCGTGCCTTCATGTTTCCTAAATAATCCTGCACTTGAAAGTACTTCTTTATCCCAAGAAGACAAGATTTATCTTCTTGTCTCGTCTTTATCTCACCACCAAATGTAGGAGGTTTAGATTTCCTAAATTCATCTTGAGAGCGATCCCTATGGTGCCTTCTTCTTTTCTTTTTATGAGAAGATGAACTTGTATCCCCGCTGGATCCTTCAGAGTTAGATGACCCACTGGAAGTCCTTCTCCTTCTCCTAGTGTTGCGCTTACTGCCTTCTGGCCTTGATGTACCCCGTCAATAATCTATCTTTTTCTGCAAGTCTGTCAAACTCTGCAATATGGAAGCATTCAACTGATGCTGCTCTTCCTGGGCTTTAACTAAGCTTCTCATGGTGGCTGCAACCTCAGATGGTGTCCCCTGGAATCTCCTTCCATTAGAATCTATGTCATTATTTCCATTACAGAAATTTTCTCCCATGGCATCTTTTGCTCGCTCGTAAGAATCCCGAGCATCATACCCATCATGGGTTCTCATGACTGAACCACCTCTTTCTTTACCACACTATTCTTTCTAGAGTACTGCTCACTGAAGTTGTCTATAATTCTTCAATGTGTTAGTAACAAACTGTTAGATGCATATCATTAATATAAAACCAAAACTACTTACCTTCCTCTTCTGGAAATTCATAAAACACAATTTTGCTTAAAACACAAAGTTTTTCTCTATTTCGTTTCAACCCTGTGACCGTTGATAATCTGTTGAAAACCTACTAAAACACAGTCGAAAAATGCTTGAAAAATTACTGAGAAAATTCTTCAAAAAACCCAAATTTCCTTAGGCCCAATCGGACCTCTTCCCAACTACCTTTCCGATTCTTCGGCGGTCAAAACACCTAGTTCATCGGTGATCTGTTCATTTATTTCTCTTTGGCGTTTCAATGGTAAACCAACTAAACTTCTGATCTGTATCGGCGAGAAAATTTACTGTTGATCAGGTGCATAGTCCCTTGAGTAGCCACAACGTTGGGAAGTGATCTTACAATGGTTTCTGCAGACATCTATCGGTGAGTTTCTTGTCTATTTTCTTCTGGAGTGTCAGCCTACAGTGGTCTATCATTCTGCAATGGTGTCCAACAATCCCGTTATAAATTCCAAGGGCCACAGTTTTGTCAGTGGTTGGGGAGGCATCCTACAGTGTCATCGGACACTTAGTCCTCTAGGCGTCTACAATAGTGGTTTCCACAAGCCCTAGTTCTTTCGCAGTGTCAGCACTTCCGAGCACTTCATGCCACCGTAGTTATGTTATCGAAACTCAAAACCTACTATTCACTAAACACCTTAGCATCGACAAGTGGAGATACTAATGCATTGGCGGGATAGTTGTCTAAGCTTCCGCAATGGTAGGTAACCTTCATTGAATCTTTTTCGATCGGTGATCTGATCCTCTAACGTTTCCCAATGGCCGATGATCTCGTGCCTTAGAGAAAATTTTGGATTTTCTTCTTGCCTTGTCTTCTGTAGTATCAACTCTTTCATCTTCTATTCCTCAGTGATGTCAATGACTATTCTCCTCTGATCGCCGATAATCCCTTTCCTTAGAAAAATTTTGGAAATTATGCACCATCGACGGTCGAAGGCTCTACTCGTCGAATGCATAGTTGTCTAGCCCTCCGCAACGGTGGGAACTTGATCAACTAATTTCCACTGAAATCCATCGATGGTCTCATCAACTAACTTCCACTAATGATTTCAACACAACACTTAAATAAAACTTTTGAAACTTTCTTCTTTTGTCGGCGGTCGGAACCACTAAGCACCACGTGTCGACGTTTTAGTCCACACGGCAGTTGCAATGGCGGACTGAAAAACAACTAAATTCTTTCACGGTGTCAGCAATCCCAACAACTATTTTTCACCGATGGAATCGGCGGTTCGAACAACTAATTTCTCCCGGGGTCCACCACCACATCGGCAGTTCCGTCATCTAAATTTCACCAACAATTTTATGACTTAGAAAAAATTTCAAAACTTTTCTCTTTTCACTTTATTCTGCTGCGTCGGTTATCGGGACAACTAGCAATTTCTGCATCGGATGGTTAGTTCCCTAGTCACCCACAATAGCGGTGCTCAATAAACTAAGCATCGGTGATCCATCTGTCTAAGTGTTTTGATGTGCCGATGGCCAAAACACTTAGAAAATTTTCTGAATTTTCCTCCTGGTTTCTTCTGGACAGTAGAAAACCTGCCTCTGTTAACTATTTCTCATGGCCCTCTGAGGCCCAAATGCTACAACATACACTTTGCCACTACATCTTCATGGTCCATTCAGGCCCATGATACAACCAGAGCTATGATACCACACTATAACATCCCTGACCCTCTGACTGGCGAAGAGGATGCTACTATACATCAAAACATTCGGGGATCTAGCCCCATGAACATGAACATACATATAGGTAATGTTGAAGCATGATACTTAAAACATCAAACATTTTACGAGGCATAATCATTCATATACACAATGGAAGAAAAAAACATCAATCTATACTCCTGCATATACAGATCAACATTTAACATGTATATCATCATTCATTAATGGTAAACATAATTGCAGACACAAGTTAGGCAAGAATACTTATCTTAATAATAACTTGTTCCGCAACCAGCTACGTCGCTGCAACGTTCCACCCAAACATAGGCCTGCATGCTCCTCAATCTCTCAGCAACGCTGCCACCCCCGAGCCAGGCATGATTCCCCAAGGAATAATGAACTAACAGGCTTACACATAGACAAGGATAACAACACCACAAGGGTACATAGTTCAACCAAGCCAACACAGTTGGGTTTATCAAGCGAACAATAGATCATCCAAGACAACAAAGTTGGGTTTATCAGGCCATCCAGGAGCTGGGAAAGGCTAAATGCTAAGTTGGTGAGCGCATTGAAGAGCTACAGACACCAACACCAGAACCATCTTGGCTTCTAGAACACCCACACACACCCAACACAATGAAATCAGTCCCTTCTCTGCAACGCAGTCCCTCAGACCCTGATCTCCCTTCCAGTGCTATTCAGGGGTTGTGGAGAAGAAAGGAAGCTTAGTAGCTCTGTCTGTGTGGTTCTCAACCCACCAGGTTTATCAAGCACCTCAGGCCCTCATTCACCACTCCAATGCAGTCTGAGGACAAAACCACTGCATGCAAGCAACCAAACAGCTATTCAAGATTTTATAGGGGAAAAACACAATCAACCAGAACGTAGGAACTCTCAGCAATTATTCAAGTGATACCAACACAAAAAGGCAAAAACAACCAAGTAAAACATGGGAAAACAATATCCCACAACAACTATGAACCTACAGCACCTGATCCTCAATGCAACCGCTGGAGAAATTGCACAGGCAGAAAATGGGGAAAGAACAAACCCCAACTATGCGTGATCGACAAAGATGCAACCCATAGAACTATTGATGCCATTACATCCATGATTCAGCAATGGAAATAACATAACCATTATGCAGTCTGACAATGGTGGAAAAAGATACAAAACTCTGCGTGAACAAGGAAAGAATTGATCTGTAGGCCAACAAATCCGTGAGGCAGAGGAGAACCATATTTCTGCGTGAACAGAGAAGAAAACTCATAGAATAGAAATCGGTGTGAGGGAGGGAAGGAAAACCCCCAACAATGGAATGTGGAACCTTTTAACTCCACCCAACGTGAGGGAAATGAATAGACTCTCAATCCCCATAGTGGACAGACCATCCGCTACCCCAAGGCACGTTGTGGAGAGAGTGTGAGCATGGTAGTCTTCTGTCAGCCAATCACTGCCCCCAACTAACAATGGAATAACTAAGGTGGTGGTGAGAAAAATAGAGTGGTGACACATGGCTCTTCCCCCATGACTCAATGTTCAACATTTCCCTTCCCTATCCTTTGGAATCATGCCCCTTCTCAATTTAGTTGCAGTGAACATATCTAGTTGGGTTACTTAATTAAAATGCGTGTTTACATGATGCCACAATTTAATATATGTTGTATGTCCCGATATACCATCGGTGACCATTCCAATCCGAAACATAACATAACTAAATCAATGGTGGGGCCTTTTCCCTTAGCTCATCACCATGATTATTTACAACATTTGTATTAATGCAAACGGGGTCAAAACCGGGGTGTTACAATTTCAAACTAATAGCACAAGCAATATAATCCATTATTTTGATTTTAAATGATTAAAGATGATTCTAATGCATGCTATGATTGTTTTTGGCAGGTTTTTGTTTCTCAAACATGGTGATATGGAAAGAAAGGCAACATGACAACGATGACGCTTTTGCTGAAAGGAATGCGGGTTGTATTGCCACATTATGGGATTGTGGGCTCCTGAAATTCTTCCAGACCCCAAGCATGGTGTCACATGAGTGGTTATTAGAGCACATACTGCGGATGTGGAATCCAAAAAAGTAGTACTTCAAGGTTGGGGCCCATATTCTGACAGTGGAGGTAGAGGATATCTACTTCCTGACTGGCCTCTCGAGGCAGGGTGCCCCCATCTCACTGACAGGTTCCCGTGGAGGGGATATTACCACTTGAGAGTTGATAGATCGTCATTGTGCTCCAGGGACAAGAAAACCGGGGAAGAAAATCCCTATCAGAGCAGTGACATATGGGCCCCTATGGACCATCCTATTTACTATGTAGAGGGTGGCCGAGAGTTAGGGTGTGCACCAAGATTCTAGGGAACACATGTTATATGCCGTAGAGGCCATGGCACCCACGATATTCAACTGGGTGGAACCCATGCTTCCAATATTCAAAGATCAGCTGACTAAGTGTCAGTAGGGAGAGCTAAAGCAATTTGGCTTTGGTTCCATTTTAGCCCGCTTCTTCTTCGAGCAGGTTCCATAGATGAGACCTCATGTGGTCTTCAGAAGTTTGACAGCACAGGACCCCTGTATGCTGAGGTGGGTCCAGATCATGGCTTGTACAGGAGCAGGTAGAGGGAAGGTGAAGTTCAGTGACCCGTTCTTCAAATGGCTCCAAGATTAGATCCTCATGGTTGAGGATTATGCTTACGCAAGTACGGACTTCACCGAAGATCCTAATCTACCACTCCCACCTGGCGGACAGTGGGGAGACATTGGTAAGAAGAAAGAAACCCTAAAATGGATAAAATATTTTTATGTTTTTTAATGTTTTATACTTTTTATGTTATGTGACAAGACTTGTATATTCTCATGCAGATGTTGGAGCAGTGCGACCTGGAGGAGCATCTCCACTGGATAGGCGAGGTGGAGCCCGCTTTGTACCATGGAGTGATGATATCATTAGGGAGTTATAGGAAAACCTAGAGAGGTTGACCTTGGATATCCTATATGCTTCTATTGATGACCTCCCGATGAGGTATTAGAGACCTATAGTGGGATTACCGATTCGATTCAGTAGGCTGCTCCGTAGAGTAGCTCGGGCAGTGATGTGCTACCATGAGCATCACTAGTGTATGAGATATGTACTTAAAGCTGACAGCTTCAGGATTTTGTATAGTGATTTTTCCTGAAATCCTACATGCTTCAGATGAGGTCTCGAGACCTAATTTTTGTAAACTTTTTCATATATATATACAGACTTTACTAGGTGTTTATATGTCTCAAATGGTAAATGCATTTTATATGAGTTTTACGTGTCTTTATATGTTTATTTACAATGGACCATGTTTGATTTCAATGTCATGAATGGGAAATACACCAATATAGGATGTAATTAGCTAATGAGTCAGAAACTACATTATGTTCCCTAGGGATAGGCTTGTGGAAATTGAACCAGGTGATAGATTAATTTTACTCACAACAATTAACAATTGATCATGCAAAATCACTCACAAAAGAGGCTGAAATTGGAGCTGAACACTAAACTATATTAAATCAGTGTACAATAGCCAACCTTGTATAATAATAGGTTGATGTATAAATAACATACATCATGGATTTGAATGCATGAGGAGCAATTCGAATCTAGCATAAAGCAGGCTTACTAAAAATAAGCAAATCCCCCATAGGTGTAAAAAGCTGATCCCAAATCTGTCATGGAGCTCACAAATTGGAAAAATGGCTTAGGAAATCTAAAGAGTGGTGGAATGGCAGCTCATACATGCTTTTGTATGGAGAAAAGAGTGGAGGATGAAGAGGACAAAAAACTAGTTCACCTCACCTAGTCTAGCTTTTCTATTTGCCTTAAAACACTGAAAAGGCAGGGAATAAAGCAGAAAAAGCAGAAGGGTGCCTAGGAGGCCAGGAATAAATTATATTTGATTCCTTGGTATTTTTGATGCACTACATGAGTCAAATGGGGAAATTTTGACCACTATGGATAGGTAAAAGACAACTTGCACAAGGTGGGACACATGAACTAGGCTAATAAGACAGAAATAATTAAATTAATGTCTAAATGGGTAAACTATGGGTTGATTATTCTAAAACCCCCCCTTAATATTGAATTATGAGTAATATATCAGAAAATTATAGGGCCTAGCAACAAGGCTTAGTCACCCTTTACATACTGTATGTCCATTTAAACAAGGAAAGAGGCAAAACCAACTTGGGAAAATCCTCCCTTAAACATGGACTGTAAAACAAAATTGTAGAATCTTGTCTTCACTCATGCTTCACAGCATGATCAGCAATCCCCAGCAGTGATTTGAGATTGCTGAAGTTCTTCTCACAAATGCTTTGGTGAAGATATCAGCTACTTTTTTTGAAGATGAACAGAAAAGTAGGTGAATGGTGCCATCATGCACAAGTTCTCTGATGTAGTGCATATGGATCTCAATGTGTCTAGTTCACTGCTTCTGAACTGGATCTTTTCATATTCGAATGGTACTCTGGTTATCACAATATATGGTATTTGAGTACTCTGGTTCGAAGCCACACTCTCCAAGTAAACCCTACAACCATAAACATTGAGTTGCTGCATTAACAACTCCTCTGTACTCTGCTTCTATAGATGAGAGTGCAATGGCACTCTGTTTCTTTCTTTACCAGCTGATTGGCCCTTCTGTAAGCATGAACACATATCCTAATGTGGACTTCCTGTCTATGCTATCACCTGTCCAATCACTGTCAATAAATCCAATCAAATCAAGATCAGATTTTGCTTTATAGAAGATCCCATGTGTCCTTGTTCCCTGAACAAAGTTAAGGATCCTTTTGGCTTCTTTCCAATGGATCTCTTGAGGCTGATCCATGAATCTAGAAGCCACACTTACTGTATAACAAATATCAGGTCTAGTATGTGTCAGATACAACAAACATCCAATCAATTTCCTACACAGTGTATTGTTTACCATTGGTGAAGAATCAGCTTCTTCCAGCTTCACTCCTGAAAGGAAAGGAGTTTTGCTTGCTTTGCAATCCTTCATTTTGAATTTGTTCAGCAAGTCCAAGGCATATTTGGACTGGTGCACCTTGATTCCAGCTTTGGTTTGAGCAATATCAAGCCCCAAAAATTGACTTAAGAGCCCCAAATCTGTCATGGAGAAGGCTTGGTTCATAGCTCCTTTTAAGGAAGCAATCTCAGCCTTTGAGCTTCCTGTAATGAGGAGGTCATCAACATATAACACAATGATCATTAATGAACCATTAACTAACTTCAAATAGACATTTGGATCTGATTTGCACCGAACAAAATTCAGTGATAGCAAGAAGCTATCGATCTTGGCATACCAAGCCCTAGGGGCTTGCTTTAGCCCATACAATGAATTTATCAACCTGCACACAAGAGAAGGGTTAGTAGAAAAACCTTGAGGATGCTGCATATATATCTATTCAGTGAGATCTCCATTCAGGAAGGCACATTTTACATCCATGTGATGTACCTCCCATTGCCTTGAGGCTGCAATGGCTAAGGCTAGCCTGATGGAATCCATCTTTGCCACTGGGGCAAAAGTCTCATTGTAATCTATGCCATGAAACTGTGAGTAGCCCTTGGATACCAATCTGGCCTTGTACTTCAGTGGTGAACCATCAGCAGAAAATTTGGTCTTATAGACCCACTTACACTATACTAGTTTTCTCCCTGGGGGAAGATCCACCAGCTCCCATGTGTTGCTCTTATGGAGTGAGCTGAACTCCTCCTTCATGGCTGTTTTCCATCTTGGATCTCCTGTTGCTTCTTCATATGTTTGAGGATCATACTCCACCATCAAATAGCATTTTCAGCAAACATAGGATCCTTCATGCACAGACCACTCTCAAACTGAGATCTAGTCCTCCTTGGGTCATTGGGATCCCCAGCTAGCTCTCCTGCTGCATGTAGTGTCTTGGCTGCCCATTTTGGCCTTGTAGGTCTTTTAGGGTCTGTAATAAACTCATCTCCATCAGAAAAATCAGAATCAGCATGTTCAACAAACTCTTTACTTACTTCTTGAGGTTCAGGTGGTGAAGAGGCTTCACCAACTTCCACTGTTGCAAGGGGTTCTTCTTCAAACTGAACACACCTTTCAATGAAGGCTTTGTTTGTGCTCAAATTTATAAACTTGTACCATTTTGAATCTTCAGAGTATCCAACAAGAAGACACTCTTGGATTTGGGGCTGCAAAGCCTTCCTCTTCTCTGTTGGAATTCTAGCCCAAGCCTTTGAGCCAAAAATCCTGAAATGGGTCACATCTGGCTTGTGCCCACTCCATGCTTCGAAGGGAGTCATGCCATCAAGATGTTTTTGAGGCACCCTATTCTGAATATAGGCTGCACAATTGATAGCTTTATCCCAGTACTTTGGTGGTAAAGTTTTTGCCTCCATCATGCATGTTGCCATCTCCTTCAGTGACCTGTTCTTCCTCTCAGCAACACCATTTTGCTGTGGTGTGTAAGGGATAGAATGCTGCATCTAAATACCTACATCTGCAAAATAATTAATAAACTCAGACTTGACATACTCACCAACATTGTCAGATCTGAGGGCCTTGAGTTTCCTTCCAGACTGGTTTTCAACCAAAGCCTTAAAGACTTTGAATAGGCCAAAAACTTCAGACTTGTGTTTCAGGAAGTGAACCCAACAATACCTGGAAAAGTCATCAATGAAAGTCAATGCATATTTGGCTTGACTCATGGACATATGAGGGAATGGGCCAGCAACATCACTATGGATCAGCTCGAGGGGTGCAGAGGTTCTCTCATGACTAGCTCTCTCAAATTTGTGCTCTGGGTGTTTTCCTAGGATACAACCTTGGCAGACTCCTTTGGAAAATTTTATCTTGGGAAACCCTATGACCATCTCTTTTTCACTAAGATCAGAAAGATATTTGTAGTTTAGGTGGCCAAATATTTCATGCCAAATCTTGCTTGCTTCATTAGCATGAATCAGAAGAGCAGAGGGGTTTGAGTAAGGTAGGAAGTGTGAGAACATGTATACCTTTTGAGCATCATTCGCAACTCCTTTTGCAATGACTCTACCAGTTGAGATCTCTGTGATCTCAACTTCATCGGGGGAGAATATGAACTTCTGAGGAGACCCAGTATGGGTCATCTGGTACACTGATAAGAGGTTGGAGGCAAGACCAGGCACATACAATACATTGCTGAACTGACCATGATCAAGATCTATCCTTCCTTTACCCAAAATTTTAGTGAGAGAGTCATCTCCCAGTACTATAGATGGTCCTTTCAACTTGTCTAGTGAGGAGAAGGCCTCCTTAGTCGAAACCATGTGTCTTGAAGCTCCAGAATTAATGATAAAACTGGGTGAGCTTGATGTGCCAGCAACTAGAGCATGAACTCTCTCTCTGTCATCTGAACTTGATCCTCCTTCTCTCTTCTTTGAGCTTTTTGGAAGGAAGATTCCATTCTTCTCAAGGATTTGGGTCAGCATATCTATTTGCTTCTTCATACAATAGCTTTCAGAGTGATTGCCCTTGTTGCAGTATGCGCACTTGTTCATTTCACCTTTGTTTTTCTTCTTCTGATAGTTCTTCTCGGGACCTTGTGGATCCTCTGGAGACTGTTTCTTGTCTCTCTTTTGCTCAGGTGGATTTTTAGCTTTCTTTTTTCTTTTTGAATCCACCTTTGAATCTATAGCAATCAAAGCTTGATCTTTGGATGGTTTGATGGTGCCCATCATCACCAGCTTGTCCTATTCTTGTGTGAGAGATTCCATGAAATCTGCAAGGCTAGGCATCTTCCAGGTTCAAGCTGTCAGTTTTGTGGCATATAAGGTCGAAAAAAACACTGAATAGTTAGGGCCTAGCTTTGAGAGGATGGACAGTACGAGCTGATCATCTTTCTTTTCGATCCCACACTATTTCAGCTACAAAACTAGTGCTTTGAACTTGGAGAAATATAGCTGCAGGGATTCAAATCTTGTTGGACTTAAAGAAATCAGCTCATTTTCGATTTGATGTCCCCTCATATCATCTGCCTTTCCAAAAATATCAGCAAGCTTCTCCCATACTTCATTCGGTGATGTCAATCCATCAAGATGGAAAAGGAGGTCTCTGGAAATACTCAGACACAAGAGGCCATAAGCCTCATTCCTCCTGTTGTGCCATTTTATCTTCTCTGCAGCTGCATTGGGCTCTGCTTCTGTTTCCATAGTCACCCTGTAGAGGCCTTTCTCTCTCAACAGTATCTCCATCTCTGCTTTCCATTCAAAGAAATTGAAGGGAGTCAAGATAGTTTTCTGTGATTGATCCATAGCTTAGAAAATATATCCCGGCTATCAGTAGAAGGCTCCCAGTCATTGATGTCGAACCTACAAAACAATTTTGAAGGAGAGATAACAATCTACAATGGCTCTGATACCATGTGGAAATTGAACCAGGTGATAGATTAATTTTACTCACAACAATTAACAATTGATCATGCAAAATCACTCACAAAAGAGGCTGAAATTGGAGCTGAACACTAAAATGTATTAAATCAGTGTACAATAGCCAACCCTGTATAATAATATTTTTCTATATAAATAACATACATCAGGGATTCGAATGCATGAGGATCAATTCGAATCTAGCATAAAGCAGGCTTACTAAAAATAAGCAAATCCCCCATAGGTGTAAAAAGATGATCCCAAATCTGTCATGGAGCTCACGAATTGGCAAAATGGATTAGGCAAGCTAAAGAGTGGTGGAATGGAAGCTCATACATTCTTTTACATGGAGAAAAGAGTGGAGGATGAAGAGGACAAAAAACTAGTTCACCTCACCTAGTCTAGCTTTTCTATTTGCCTTAAAACACTGAAAAAGCAGGGAATAAAGCAAAAAAAGTAGAAGGGTGCCTAGGAGGCCAGGAATAAAGAAGATTTGATTCCTTGGGATTTCCCATGAGCTACATGAGTCAAATGCAGAAAGTTTGACCACTATGGATACGTAAAAGACAACTTGCACAAGGTGGGACACATGAACTAGGCTAATAAGACAGAAATAATTAAATTAATGTCTAAATGGGTAAACTATGGGTTGATTATTCTAACAATGCTTATAAGTGATGGTTTCAAATGATCTTTCGAGAAAACGTACTCTCTGGAAGAGGTGGAGAAACACAAGGTTTCTAATGGTGTAAACATGGTTTAAATGGCAAACCACGTGCCTTGACGCGTTTCTTATGTGCCTCATTAGCCAAGGTAGCATCTCTCTGAATCTTGTCAAGGTTATTCAAGTACAAAAATATTTCTTCCTCTGTGGAAGTGTCTACAAGAAGTTTGACGACAATTTGTAAGGATGGAATTTGACATTGAATTGGTAAGACAACTTCGAGTCCATAGACAAGCTAGAATGGCGTGAAACTAGTGGCTATTTTCACAGAAGTCTGGTAATCCCAAAGAGCAGAGAAAAGAACATGGCGCCAGTTGGATTTATGATCTCCAACCATCCGATGAAGCATAGTTTTTAAAAATTTGTTAATGGATTCTACCTGACCATTAGATTGTGGATAATATGGCATAGAGCTTTCATGGTGAAAACCTAGCTTGGCACTCAGTTCCTCCATCATTTGATTATGGAAATGGGACCTGTGATTAGTAACAATGGACTGTGGGACTCCAAATCTAGCTATGATATGATTGAACAGGAAGAGAGAGGTAGTCATACCATCTTCTGCATATGTAGGCATGGCCTCAGCCCATTTTGTGAAATAGTCAACGACTGCGATGATGTAACCATGCCCCCTGGCTGAGGTAGGCTTATAGTGCATGAAGTCAATCCCCCATTTGGTGAATGGGCCAACGAAAATGATGGGGTGTAGCAGAGTAGGATGGGTGTGCCTTTTAGGATAAAAGTGGTGACAAGGTGGGAATTTCTTAACATCCTCATGACATTCTTTGAAGACAGAGGGCTAGAAATAGCCAGCATGAAGGATTTTCTGGGCTGTAGCCATCCCAGATAAATGACCACCACATGCTCCAGAGTGGCAATCATTCAACACATGTTCAGCCTCTTCATGGGTGAGGAATTGATAGAGAATATAATCAATCCCATGTCTATACAAGGTATCATTTAGGATGAGGTAGTATTTCACGTGGTGATGGATACGATGGTGATCATCACAGGATAAATGCGGCTGAAATTGTTGTGTTTGGAGATAAATCAGAAAATATCCATAACAAGGGTCAGTAGTGCTAATCAGGAATATGAATTCATCTGGAAATGAATCACTGGGCTCAGATTCCATCGAAGCACAGGGAAGATCACACATGAGCTCGAAAAATACCAAGGATTTCTTTGATGTGGCTTTGGCAAATAAACTCCTGTAGTATGACTATCCATTGGGAGTACTTTCCCCTGAGCACCTGACGATTCAGGATGTAATACATAGGGTTCTAGTCTACTAATATAGTGGTAGTGTGGAGCAGAATGTAGTGACAAAAATTTTGTGCATCAATGACCATGGCCAATGCCAACTTTTCCACACATGAATAACGAGTTTCAGAATCCATAAGATTCTTACTGGCATAATAAATCACGTGCTCCTGACCGTGGATATTTTCCTGCACTAATACCATAGCGATGGTAGTAGCCGAGGCAGCAATATACAGAAGAAAGTCCTTTGAATAATCTGGGGGGTGTATCACGGGTGAATGAGTCAGAGCGTGCTTAAGATTATCAAAGGCACGTTGGGCCTGGTCATCCCAGAATAATGCGATGTTCTTCTTGAGGAGACACATATAACCATGCATTTTCTCTGTGAAATTGCACACGAAACGACAGAGAAAGTTTTCCTTCCCTTGCAAAATTTGGAGTTCAAGGAGATTAGTTGGGGATGGTAGAGTTAAAATAGTGGTAATTTTCAAAGGATCAATACAGATGCCATCTTTGGATACCACAAAACCTAGCAGACGTCTCGTCTCAATGCAAAAAACACATTTACGCGGATTGAGCCGTATATTATAATGACAACATCTCATGAATATCTCTCTAAGATGACTAGGATGGTCCTCCTGTCATTATGAATGAGTAGGGAGGTCGTCAAGGTATGGTTCAACAATATGTTTAATATCGTGAAACGCATAGGACATTGGACGCTGGAACATGGCTCCAACATTTTTCAAGCCAAAAGGTAACTTCTTATATGCAAAGGTTCCCCATGGGAAAATGATGTCATCTTATGATGATCGAAGGGTAATATCTCAATCTAATTATAGCCAGAGAATCCATCCATAAATTAAAAGATGACAATTCCAGCACAGTTGTCGATAATCTGGTCGATATGCAGAGTAGGAAAGTTGTCCTTGGGACAAGATTTATTCAAATCCCTAAAGTCGATATAGACTCTAATGGTGCCCTGATTTTTATTGACAGGGACAATGTTCGATACCCATTATGTCAGGGGTACAGGATAAATAAACCCAAATTTGAGAAGTTTCTCAATTTCAGCTTTAATAGATGCGGCTTTCTAAGGATGGACTTGCCTTAGTTTTTGCCTCATAGGTTTAGCCATGGGATAGGTTTTAATCTCATGGACCATAATGGATGGGTAAATCCTCAACATCTCTTCATAGGACCAGGAAAAAACATCACAGAATTCTTTGAAAAGTGCCTTGTATGCTTCAGATTCATCCACCGAGCAGTTCTGCCCAACATGAACAGGCTCGATAGTATCAGGCTTGGCTGATATGTCAATTAGACTCGTCTGAATAATGTTGCAAAGGTTTTTTTCAGAATATGTATCTTGCAACAATATGGGACTTTGGGGTACATTGACAATATCAGTAGGAAACAAGGATGCATAATCATGGCTAACCAAACTGGTGTTGGGGAGGAACATGGATCTATGATGGTGATCCTCCCAAATGGACTCGTCCGTATTCATGATCTCCATAATGGACTCATCAGAAGGAAAAGTCTCAGAGAGATAATCTAGAATCAGAAGAGAAGGTTCTAACCAGTACGGTAAATGGTAAGGATTTGAAGCCACTAGATGAATTTCATCAGTGTGATCATCGGAAAAGTTTTGAATGGTGTCATACATTGCTTCATGTGAACTCAAAGAGGTAGACTCAACAACTTGTTTACCCTTAGGCTCATAATCAAATGAGGGGATCATATGGACTGTTGTGGTATCCATGCTAGGAGGAGTGGATGGAAAAATCCCCATGAGGGACGAGTCCTTCAACATGACTACCCCAATCGACTAGTAAGGAGGAGGGGATTGGCCTAACATGGGGATGTTATTAGCCATGGAGGTAGTAACATTCAGCATACATAAATCAAGCTGGTCAATGGTAACAATTATCCCTAGATGCAGAAATTGGACTGTTCAGAATACTGTTCAGGCGACAAGTCATGGCATAGAACCAATTTCTTCCTGGAAGGAGGTTGTAATCTAAGGGGAATCTGCCACTTCTACTTGAATGGAAACGTTTTCCCCCCCAGCTCAACCGCTAGATCAAATATGATACCATGGGGTTGGAAACCCTGTCCGTCAAATCCCTTAAGGGTCGTGGGTGATGTTACAAGCTCGAGAGAGCCGAGAGCCTTCCAACAAGATATAGAAAAAACCGAGGTCAAAGGTCCTTCATCTAGTACCATTCGAAAAACTTTATTTCCCACTACTTTCATAATGATACGAAAAGAAATTTTATGAGGTAACCTATACTTGTAGTTCTCAACATTGAAATGAATCAAGTTAGTGTTATCCAGGTCTAAAGCTCCTAATGTTGTCAACAAGTTTTTACGTTGTGTAGGGAAACTTTGGAGTACTTCTAAGGTAGACATTGCATAGGGTTCCTGAGTGAGAACTTCAACTACATTATGAAATTGAGTAGCTCAGGCATTGGGATTAAAAACATCCTTCCAAAGAGTACTCTTGGGTGGATGCAAAATCATGTCAAGGGTAGGCTTCTCGATAGATAGGGGTATAGTAGACGAGGATTCAGGAGAACTAGTAGAGGGAGCTTTCCCTGAAGAAGAATGATCTTCTTTCTTATTTGTGGGTTTGTCATAATTATGAATTTGATTTTGTAGATTAATGGTATCTGAGGACATCATACAAATTTCCTCTGACGAACTAGAGTTACCTTGATTATACATGTGGTCTATCAGTTGTTGTTGAGAGGGAAAAGGATATGTGAGTACTGCGGGTGCAAGATTTGATTTCAGGAATCGAGAGATTTCGTCCCGACGAGGACACGCCTTTGAGAAATGGTCACCTCTGCATAGTAGACAGGGATATTTTTCCTTTCTTTTCCCTTTATCATTATCACTGTTGGTTGGTCTTGGATTCTCCTGTTGGTTTCTGGGTTTTTTATTTCTATTTTTACCCTTCTTTTTATTATTTCTCGAGGTTTGAGTACTTTGGATAGAATTGACCTTGGCGAAAACCTTAGGAGTCAAAGGAATAGGGGTGGCAGTTTGGGGTTGCTTGGCAGGTTTCACTACTGACGGGGATTGGATTGAACCAACAATCCCATCAACAGGTACTTCTGCTGGTGGCTTGGCAGGATCAGTTCTAGGGCGAGGAGCTTAAGGAATCAATTCATAAAGAGTTCAAACTAGGAATAAACCAAGTCTAGGTACTAATCCCGACTAATATCCTACTCTTCAGTAATGGCACCTCCCATGGCCACATCTCGGGAAATAGGAGGCAACAAAGATTTGGTAAACCAGTCAGCTAATAACTGAACCGGAATAGGAACCTTAATAAGCCTTCTCTGCCTTCTCCACTCATGGATATGATTGGATATGTGGGTGGAGGTGTTCTATCACAGAGAAGTTAAGAGATAAGTACCTGTTTCATAATGAATAGGGACCTAAAAGTGTGTAATAAACACGATTTCCAATGAGCCAAAATCCACAAACAAATGTTGTGGGAGTTCAATGTACCACTTCACGGCTGTACTGGTCAAAGTTCACTGAAAAATTTGTAACCGAACTGAATCATCCATGAGGGAATTTGAAGAACACCATAAGTGCAATGTCATAACATGGTTCTTCAATTCATCTCCCTGCTTCCCATCAAATTTCAGGATGTCCAATGGTAACCTTACCGGAATAGGAGGCCATGAGGGATTGTGTCGGATGGGGTCATTAATCAATTTGGACAAATCTGGTAAGTCCAAAGTTGCTAGGAAAGGTAATTGATGGTTGTGTTGTACATACTGGTAATATTGATATGGCATATAATTACCAGTAGGACCATAAGTGGACTGAAAGATAGGTTGCTGTGAAGAATAATTAACGGAAAATCTACCTACAGCGGGTTGATTTCCGGGATCAAGACCGCTAGGACCGCTAGGGCCTCTAGGACCACCAGACCCTCCAGGACCACTAGGAGGTAAACCTCCAGAGCCACCAGAACCACTAGGAGGAGGACCAACAGACCCTCCAGGGCTGTTAGGAGGAAAGCCACCAGGCCCCCCAGTACCATTAGGACCATAAGGACCATAAGGAGGAAAGTTTCCAGATCCTTCGAGACCATTATGCCCCCCAAGGGGAGGACCTCCATAAGGCAGTCTTCCGGTACCTCCCGCGGTATGTATAGGAATCCCCCCCATAGCTAGCATGTAATACCAGTTGGGTTTCCCCCATGGCGTAAAAGTATTACTGGGGTATGGAATTCCAACATAAGTAATCCCTATAGGATTAGGTGGATGGTTAGTGTTACCTACAGGTATTTGATAACCATAACCTCTAGAAGATTGAATGGTTATAGGTTGTGCCCCCAAGGGCTGACTTGAACTGGATGGGGGATTAACCACATTAGTATGGGTGGGAGGGACATAAACTGTAGATGGTTCTATATTAGAAATGTGCCCTTGACTAGGTACAATTTCGGTGCCAGATAACATAGGTCATGCTAGGGGTTTCCCCCCGGCACTAGAAGGTACTGACGAAATGGGAATTGAAGGTTGGGTCCCAGGTGCAGAAGACCTGGGAGGATTTGGAACAGACATAACATGGAAGGTGATGGGGTTAGTAATTTGACCTAGGTTGTGTGGTGTTACTGCATGATCTATAATTGGTTCAATAGGTCTCATAGAATAGGCAAGTGAACGATATCCCACAGGGACAGGTGTGAAACATGATGGTGTCGGGCCTAATAGTTCATCTATTTGCTTGTCAATATCCTGTGCACAGAGAATGGCATCACGGTATTGCCTACATTCTTCTTCATCTTTGGAAGAGTTTAAATGGGTGCCAAATGAGGCAATGGCCTGTCCTATAGAGGTTTCCCAAAATGGAGCATTGGGACCATAATCTGGATGGATAGTATCATCAACATGATCTTCAATGGGAGAATGGAACAAGGTATTTCCTCGAGAAGGTTGTTGGACCAAGGGAGGTGAGTGTGAAGAATACGGTCCTCCACTTTTTGCAACCACATTATATCCCACTTGGGAGGTGGTGGTAGCTCCTTGGTCGATAGCTTCCATTGGATATTCTCCTGAACTAGGAATAAAATCGGGTGGCAAGCCCCATACTCTTTTGGACTGTCTTAACTCAGCCAGTTTGTATAGTTCCTATCTAACCTAGGGTCTGAAAAACTAGAAAACACACCAAAAATTTTCCCTACACAAGCTATAGGTCAACACAAGCACACTTAAAATGATAGGAGTTCAAATAGTCAGGTCTCTCACCAGGATTGTCAAGAAGGTGCCACTCGTGATATACCTCGAGGGTACATGCGTAGTAATCTCCTCGAATGATGTTTTTGGTGTATGGCTCCAAGAAATATGGGAAAAGGGCTTTCCTCAGATGGATAAGGTATCCTAGTGGGGTCTCCCGATATACTCAAGGTACCTGGGAGCTTGAATTAGTAGTAGTGTTGTCTAATGCATAACTGTACACAAGGGGCCTTCCGATATACAATTGAGTACATGAAGTACCTTTCTATATACCTCAAGGCTATGTGAAAGGCCGTTTGATATACCAACGGTACGTGAAAGAACCGCGTGAGTCTTGGGATGTAATGCGGAGAAATAATGACAGATCCTACGCTTAACTACGCCCGAACACATCTCTAACCTATCACTCCAATTGCTATGTAAATTTTAACCTATAACTACCGTTAATTTTGAAGTGGACGGTTAGGTGAATGCGTGGTGTTTTGACAGAAAAGGTAAAACCATGCAGTATGCTTATGCAAAATATTTCACTTTACCATTCAGTATGCCTACTTCCTACTTACGGGAGGGAAAGAGAGTATTTCCTTTTGTTTCAAAACCAAAAATATTTCCAAACAATAGTCTTGAACACAAAATCAAAGACAAGCAACACTTTCCAAACTGATTTCTCTTTTCTGAAAGCAATGAGAAGGGGAAGAATCTCTTTTCCTAAAAGAAAAACAAGAAGCACACTACATGCAAATGCACTCTATTTTCAATTTTCTTAAAACATAGGGAAATATAACTTAAAACTACCATATTTTTTATTTTGACAAGATAGTATTAAGTGCATAAGAAATGAAAGAACATGAAGAGCCTGAAATCTTGTAAATCCAATCAGAGGTCCAATGTCCAATGCTCAATGATGATAACCTAATCGTAGTCAAAAAATTTCTTTTTTAAAGGAAGAAAAATAATTTTTCTATGAAAACAAGAAATGAAACTAAGACGCCAATCAAGTGTTCTTCTTTTAGTCTATATAACATAAATGAAAAGAGATCTTACTAACACCCTAATCTTTTCAAAAAACAAGAAATCCTTTCACAATTACAACCAACAAGCACCAAAGTGAATGAACAATCAAAATTTTAACGTAGCTTTTGAATTTCCCAATCAAACCAATCATTAACCATAAAATTCCAAACCGCAAGCATCAGATTCTGACACACAAGCCTGACAGTGCAGGACTGAAAGCAAAATCAACTCAAATTTTTACAAAAAATGAGAAAAATGAGGTCTTGGAATGATTCCTACCTAGAACCATGCTTCTTGGGTATTGACAGTGTGGTTCTATCCCAACACCACTCCTCACCAACAGAACTTAGGCGGTGGCACCGCAAACTGCTCACTCTGTTCAGACGGTGGCACCACTTCTTGCCCACTGCATAAGTGCAATTCCCTATAAAATTCCAAAACACATAGAGAACGACATATCAAGTAAAAAAAGACTATATCAAGGTAAGAACTAATAGATTGAGAGTGAGAAACAGCATAAAAGATCGAAAATAATTCAGATCTAGACAGATTTGGAAGTTTCAAACCAAAATACACTGAGTCAGATAGCAGATCTGACTGAAGAGAGTTGGAGAAGGAGCCTAGATTCAGACAAGAGTTGAAAGACTGAGGAAGATCAGATCAACTGATACATATATTCATTCCCCAGTGGAGTCACCAGATTTGTTAGCAGGAATATTTCATCTTCTGCAGACAGAAGTTGTTCCTCTGGTCTATATGGTTCAGATCTAGAACAAATGAATGACAAAGGATGAAAACCCTCCCTGAATATCGTAGATACCTGGAATGCCTGCTTCAATAGTAAACCTATGTACCTACAATCAGATTAAACACATAAACACATCAAATCTACCAAAACATAATCTATTAATCCATGTCAGTGGCTAAGGAATCAAACAACAACAGTAAAGTGGGACAAAAGCCAGCTTTGCATTAAGATTAAAATGGAGAAGTTTATGACCAATAAATCCTTAGTGTTGACATGCGTCTCCATGAAACCAAAAATTTCATTCCCATAAGCTCCAACTTTTCTCTCTATGCTCTCCAGTGGCTTGGGCCAAGTGGTCAATCCAATAGCATAACAATGCTTCAATGGTTCTCCCCCTCAACCATGGACATGAGCTTGTATTTATAAGGTTCAATGGATAGGAATGGTTGAGATATTTATGGATGAGGTGGCCTCTAAGATCCTAGGATGAGGTATCTAGAGCTTAATTGACCCACAATGATAGGGATAAGGGAGGACACGAGGCTCATGATCTAGAAGCCTCGAGAATCTTCTCCTTTTCCCATTTTACCTAGGGTACCGCTTTTCTCCTTCTATGACAGAGTGGTTCAGGTAAGAAACACTTATGGACCAAGGGCTATAAGCAATGGCTCCGCTTATGGACAACAAGGAATAAGCGGTGCGAGCAAGGTACCGCTCCTGGATAAAGGGGAAAGCATGGTGCTGAGACTTTTTATGAAAGATTGAAAATCAACATGGGTTTCCACTCCAAGTTCTGGGATTAAAGGAAAATAGGTATGTCAAAGGTCTTATCACATGATGATGACAGGATTTTGGTATAACACTAATGATGGTAGAAGCAACCGAACAAATAAAAAAATTTATACAACTGACTTCTCATCATACTTTGACAAAAAACCATAACTGACTAAAAGTATCTTGTAATAACATTCGATCGAATAGAATACCATAGCCGACAAGACGTCAACTGGAGAATGAGAACACATAGGGGAAAATATTTCAGTGGAAAATTGATCATCCAAAAACAGTAAAACCAATTAAAACAATACTCAAATTTGAGTCGACCAGCATAGAAGATACTGACAAGATGACAGCAACAGACTTCCCGGCATCATTTTCACATTTTAAAGAAGGAAGTCAACAAATCAATGAAAGCAAGGTGCCAGAATGGATAGACACAAAAGTTAAAACCAAAGAAGTCGACATCTCTAATGATAATCGACCAAAAATGGCACAAATAGGTAATTATTGGAATGACGAACAAACAACCAAAATAGTTAACCTACTTGAATTTCAAGATGTCTTTGCCAGAGATCATAAATACCTTAAATGATTAGTACAAGATATGGGTGAAATTAAAATAGACATAAAACCTAATGCAAGACCAATTAAGAAAATACCTTACAAATTAGCTCACAAATACAAGGAAATAGTGAAAAAGGAGATTGACAACATGCCAGTAGCAAGGATCATATATCCAATCGACTAATCAGAATGGGAAAACCCTATAGTCATCCAACAGAAAAAGCATGATCCGATAAAATTACGAATCTGTGTGGATTTCCGAGAGCTAAATAAAGTCACCCTAACAGTTCCATTTCCAACTCCATTCGTAGATGAAATTTTAAATGAAGTCATAGGACATGAGTGTTACTCTTTTACAAATGAATTCTTAGGATATAATCAAGTCCTAATTGCTAAAGAATACCAGAAGAGGACAACATTTGTCTGTGAATTCAACTCATTTTCTTACAACGTCATGCCATTTGGGCTAAAGAATGCACCAACTATATTCTCAAGGATAGTGGTCAAAGCATTTCAAGAATACATATACAAAACAATCACTGTATACTTTGATGACTGGACGATTTAATCCATGTTAAATGATCATTGCAAATGGCTAAGACTAATGTTAGAAAGATGTTGACAAATCCAACTTTCGCACAATATAAGGAAATGCATCTTTTTTACCCCAATCGGAATCTTATTAGGACATATCGTATGCAAGGAGGGTATCAAAGTTGACTTTGCCAAAATAAAGATCATCCTAGACCTAAAAACCCCAGTAAACCAAAAACAAGTCAGAGTATTATTGGGACATACAATATATTATAGAAAGTTCATTTGTCACTGCTCAGATATGATGTACCCATTAGAAGAGCTATTGTAAGAAGACCAAGAATACGACTTGTTATCACTCCAGTAAACTCCTCTAGGTTGTAGCTCGAGGATGCCTGGTAACTTAAAATGCTTTTAGGGTTTTCTGATATGGATCATGTCAGGTGACCTATATAACCTTCCACTCTCAAGACATGCATGAAGCTCACTCAATTACAAGGATTTTAGTTACAACTTGTTCAGTAGTTTTGACAATAAGGTGCATGGATGGAGAACTCATCAAGATGGCAGACTTATATACAAAACATATGCATATAAATGGCTAAATCCTGATAAGGATGGTACTTATAAATCAAATCACATTAACACACCAATATGATGACAGCTATTAGTTATTAATCAACTTGAAAATAACCTTAATACACATTCAGACATAAGTACAGTAAAGACAGAGATGATGGTTGAACAAATCATAACAAAAGAGCTTATATTCCAGAATGAAAAAGATGAGAAGCTGACAATAGTATAGGCTTATAAATCCCTGAAGTCGAACCCTTTTTATAAAAATAGTCTTAGGATTTATATCCTTTTACAAAATATACAGATCCTAAAACCCTGGATCTGTTTTTACAAAAATAAACAAAGTAACTGTTTTTTGCAAATTAGGGCTTGAAACCCTACCTAACTACTTGTCTAACTATAATGAAGATTTAGTTCACTGAACGAATATTAAATAACTGAATCAATTGCTGGTGATCACTGTTGCTAGTTCTCTGCTAGTTAAACCACTGATTTCCCTTTTGCAGCTAGGGTTGGTGTCTTTTGGCACTATTATGTCATAGTGGATCTCACACAGACCCTTTTTGATGCTTCCCTTAGCACCTTTTGTCTTTAGATCATGTTCATGAACTATCTGAAGTCATCCAAAACTGGTTATGTCTGCCAAAACTTGCTCTTAAGTCTTTGTCCTCTTTTGGTGGTTAAGCGACCAGTCAATCGAAACTGTTAGCTGCCAAAAGTGACGCTTTTGATGGCTAATGGACTGCTCCAACATCCGCCTAAGCCACTGAAAGCCCCATTTTACAAAAAATTATTAGGTTTTCATCAAAAATGTATTTTCAGGCCTGTTGGCTCAACTTTCCTCTTCTGTAAGCTTCGTGTTAGGGGTGTTAACAGTGCCTTGGCTATATTCAGGAGGCTAGAGTGACTGATAGATGCTTCAGCTAGGGTTGATAAGGTGAGATGGCTGCTAGGTTTTTCTTTGGCTTCTTTCAGTTGTAGCCTTTGGAGCCTAACCATCCTGTATAACCTGATATTGTCTTTTAGGTATCTTTTGTTCAGCCTTTTCAAGAAGATGTATCTTTCTCTCTGCTCGAGGTAGGACTTGTGCAGTACCTTGTTTCTCCTAGTCAATGTCTCATTATTTCTTTTTAGTTCTCTTTACAAGACCTCCATTTCATAAACCTGCCTCAGTAGCAGATTGATCTTTTGACTTCTAGGCCTGTTGGAGGAAGCCCTTTCTGCTGGTTCTTCTTGCTCCTGTGGTGTGGGCAATGGAAATCCTTCAGATACTGGTAAAATTTGCAAATATAGGGCTACATCCTCTTCTTGTTCTTCCTTAGAATGTGAATAGGGTAGATTTAAGACATTTTCATGGTGTGCTTCTGCCTCCTGACCTTTCTCACTGAAGTCCAAATTTCTATTTTCCTTCTTGGTCTTGGAAGAGGAGGGAGGTTGTTCTATTGTTGTTGCTAGGGAAATGGCCCTCATCCTTCTTCTCCCACTCATTGGGGTGCTATATTTATTGGCAGGAGACTTCCCTTTCTTCTCTGGCTGAAGGCCTGTCTCAAAGCCATTCCAGAACAAAAAATAAGGCCAAGACATATTTCTTCTCTTAAACAGCTCCTGGACCAATACTATGGATAAGACCATGGTGGGACAAACTAATAGCAATCTTGGATGGCTGGGATTTTACTTGATGTGCCATCTTCCCTAGAATTCTATGTAAATAAAAGGGCAAGTTGAGAGGGATTTTACCTGTGAAATTATTCATGAGCTTGAAATGGTAGATCATTGCTCTATTATACCTCCCTTCATAGGTTAAGTAGACCACAATGGACTTCAGTAGCTGTTGCCAGTTCTTTTCTAGCCATGATGATAGCACACTCTTCTTCCATACTATTCCTCTATGCTCAGGCTTAAGGTATGACATGAATTCCACCTCCTTTGGTATGGTGGTCTTAAACCATTTCTCTCCTGTGGAAGGGAGTTATGTCACCTCGGCAATTAGTGTTTCATCTATGAAAAACTTCTCTTTTCCTATGATTGATTTTGAACCATCGAATGACATGGAAAAAGCTTCAACCACCTGTTGATGGAAGCCTTGTATTTTTTCACAGAACTTGTAGCAGCCCACCTCCTGGAAAAGTTTGCAGACCTCTGGATGTGCCTCTAAATAACTGATATCACCTAGCTCCTGCCTAAGAGTTGGTCCACTCTTCTTCATCTTGATGACTGTATCTCCTGGGTACCTAAAAAATAGTTTCGATCTTGTATGTAGTATGCTTTTAGCAGGCTAATTATTTTAGAGCTAGTTTTTTCAGGTGGAGAAAATGATAATTTCGAAAATGAAATCAAATGGAGTCTTTTAGGAACTGATTATGAGGGTTTTATGTCATTATGGAGGCTGAGGTCACATAAATGATGATTGCAATTCGATCCTGTAGATCTCTTTTCCAACATAATCCTACCCTACTTCAGCCAGAGCATTCGGTGGCTATTTGATGATCCTTTGGACAGGTGGAGGAAAACTGAGGGTTTGCAGTCAGATTAGTATTTTTCCATTTGCATAACGAACCCTTTCACTCATTTCCCCATGCAGTCATGCTGCTCTAGCTCTTTTTCGGTGGCTAATCACATTTACAAATGATCAATTATCTTGCTAACAGGGTCAGATGTGACAATTCCTAACCGTTTCCTTATTTTTCCCTTTTGGTGGTTAATATCCTCCGAGATTTTTTCAACTAGCCACCGAAAAGCCGTGTTTTGGTGGCTAATAGAGTGTTGTCTTTCTTTCTTAAGCTGTCGAACCCTTTTCCCTGTCATCGTGTTGAATTTTTACTTTTGGTAGCTAACGACCTTGTTAGAAAAAAATTTTAACTGCCGAAAACCTGTTCTTTCGGTGGTTACCAAAATTCCCTAGCTTTCGCCTAAACCATCGAAAGGGGTTTTCACCCAATACTTATCTTCCTGCTTTCGGTGGCTAGCATATGTGTTGCACCTTTTCTGTTGAAAGTGACCTTTTTCAATGGCTAATGAGATGTTCTGAGCCTCGCCTAAGCCATCGAATGTACTTTTCCCAATGCTGCTCGCCACTCGCTTTCGGTGGTTAAAACCTTCCTTGTTTCTCTCTCTTATATACCGAAAACGCCCCTTTTCGGTGGCTAATGAGTTTTCTGTAGTCTCTCCTAAGCCACCGAAAGTGTTACTTTGACTCTGCTTGCTTAGACCGCTTTCAGTGGTTTTCCTTTGGCCCACGTTCAACTGTTTAGCCATCGAAACATAGCTTTTCGGTGGCTAATGAGCTATAATAGTCCTCTCCTAAGCCACCGAAAGCTATAACTTGTAAAATTTTCATCCAAATAGAAAAAAGAGGCTTTCAAATTGTCAGTGATACTCATATCTTTCATTACACAAGAAGATTCTTCCTACTTTCAAAATAAATTTACTTTGGGAGATAACATGACTGGACTAAGGAATGCGATGCTTCCTTTGACACATTGAAGAAAAAATTAGTTGAAGTACCCATTCTTAGATTCCCAAACCGGTGAGTCAAATTTCACATCCACATTCATGCATCAAGCATAGCAATAGGTGCAATATTGAGACACCTGGAGATGACGGGATGGACTATCTAATTGTGTATAGCAGTTGAAAACTGAACAAGGAAGAACATAACTATTCAACGATAGAAAGAGAGGCATTAGGAATGGTATTTGCACTACAGAAATATCGACATTACCTATTGGCTAATCATTTCATATTCTACATAGATCACCAAGCCTTAAAATACTTGCGAAACTAACCATTACATCTGGAAGAATATGTCATTGGTTGTTATTGTTCCAAGAATTTGAGTTCAAAGTAGTAGTTCGACCAGGGAAGCTAAATTTCAAACCTGATCACTTATCGAGAATCAACACGGGAGAGGAACCGACAAGAGTTAAAGATGATCTTCTGGATGCAAATCTATTTAGAATAGAAGTTTTATCAGCAAAACTAGAATAAATAGCTCAATTTCTAGAGAACGGTCAGGCACCTGAAGGTATGCACACTAAAAATAAACAAGTTCTAGCAATGAAGGCCACACCATACACTCTAATTAATGGAATCCTATATAAAATGGGCTTGGATGAATTACTTCGTCGATGTGTCTTAGAGCATGAAAGAGAAAATATAATGCATGAAGCACACTATGGACCAGTTGGAGGACATTTTCAGACAGACACGATTGCCAAAAATATCCAACAGTCGAGATTATGGTGGCTGACACTACACAAAGATTGTCAAAAGTTTGTTAGTAAATGTGATCGCTGTCAATGCTTAGGTCGATCCCTACCTAGTACTGAGATTCCTTTAAATTCAGTAAACCCAAGCCTAAATTTGAAATTTGGGCTATAGAATTTATTGGACCATTCCCAGTTCCAGCAAGAAGGATAGGTGCATGATATATCATAACAACAGTGGAATATGTTACTAAATGGGCAGAGGCAGAACCTGTCAAAACCTACTCTAGTGAAGTGGCTGCCAAGTTCATATATAAAAATATAATTACTAGATTTGGTTTCCCATTGACCTTAATCAGGGACCAAGGATCCATTTTTGTAATAGAACTATTGCAGCATTGATAGAACAATTCAAGATCGACCACAGATAAAGTACATCTTATCACCCTCAATCTAATGGGGAAATAGAAGCATTTAATAAAACACTAACAAGAGGCCTAACAAAAATATGTAACATTGATAAAGATGACTAGGATGAAAAAATTCCTGCTGTCCTATGGGATTATCAAACAACATATAAACGATCCACTGACCAAACACCATTTCGACTAGTCTATGGTCAAGAAGCAGTCGTCCCCCTACACTTTAGACAACAAACACTAGTAATAGCCGACATATTACATATTAATGTCGAAGAAGAAAAGAAGTACCTACTAATGCAACTAGCTAAGCTAGAGGAAGACTGATGTATGGCTATACAACATCAAGAAATTTTAAAAAAACAACAAAAAACATGGCATGACCGAAATATTAAAAACAAAAATTTGTCGGTTGGAAATCTTGCACTACTGTATAACAGTCAGGTGAAAGGAAAACCAAAGAAACTCCATAGAGTGGATGGGACCCTATATCGTGGAATAAATCAATGCCAACAAATCAGTCCGACTGAGAACGTTACAAGGCATAGTACTTTGAAAACTGGTAAATGGTTCCCGACTAAAGTATTATAAAAAAAAAAGAAGAGAGAGAGACAGAGAGAAACGATTGCATAACTGCTAACAAAATCTATAAAAATCAGAAAAAACTAAAACTAACAAAAAAAGAATCAAAGAAGACCAAAATGATAGGAAATCTAGAAAGACGTAGCAGAATGCAATTCAACAATAATTGACATTTTCATCATTGACATACCACATACCAACCATACAATTGGCATCGACAAGACGATAAAAGGGTCCAATCAACCCATCATGACTATAGTCAGAAGGAGCACCAAAACAAGAGAACATTAAAAGTGCCTTCAATAGAGTGTCCTTACCATCAAATCCACCATTAATAGCTACATCAACAAGATCACCATCTGCCCCACCTATAAATACTAACTTAGACAAATATTTCATACCACTTTACAAAGAACTAAAGCGACAAATTTACCAAACCTTCGAGATCAAATTACCCACAAAGAAAGCCGAGCTAGAAATCGACAAGATGTCCCCAAAGCAAACTAGAGCCATGAAAACCAAAGCAAAAGAATTGGAATTTGTTACAACTCCATTAGTGAAACGATTGGGAAATATTAAAAAGGAAAAAGTACTGGAAAATTCATGGGCATGAATCTGGGAAATCAAAAAATGGGCCTATGGGAAGACAAAAATGACAGAGGAAGGTTTGAAAATAAACCACAACACTATAATGAACTATATGAACGCACCACTCATGGAGAGTTTCAGCAGGACAAAAGAAACTATTCTAAAGTTCATAATCAACCGATACCACAATGGGGAGTTTTACTTCAACAAACCGGTGGCAATATCAGGTGAAACCATCTACAAACTTACTGGTATTTCCAACAAAGGAGGCCCTATTCCTATAGGCATCAAAGAAGGGCTGGTTGAAAGACTAACAAGAGCACCAACAGGGAAGAAATCCAAAGGGTTAATTGTCGGACAAATTCAAGCTTCCACACCCAAAAATGGTGGCCAAAATTGTGTCCACGGGATTGACTATCATGGGACAAGGATGCGATTTGAAACTCGACATGTTGGAAGCTATTGAATGTATCACAGAATCAGGGAAAGTTTACTATTGGGTTCAATACGTGGCTGACATGCTCAAATCCATTTGCAAAAAATGCCAAGAAACAGGTGCAATAATCAGATTTTCATCACTGAGAATATGGATAGCTATGTACCACCTATGTCTAGTCAGACATCCACAGTTCCTAGAATCGACCAAGTTTCATATGTGGTGTTTCAAGTCATTTTCAATGGCTAGAACTCCATAAGAACTAGAAGAAGGAAAATTGTTCTTAGAAAATTGGTTTCAAAATCTAAAAAACCAAATAGCGAGATAGAGAGTGCCTCAAAACATCCAAGATGTCTGCCCCGAAAAACACATATCCAACTGGAACTTGACCACACTGCAGTCTGGCATTTGCAAGGTTCCACAGAAAAAGAAAAACCTCTCAGCTACTATCCAACAATCGAGGATATTTTCATAGAATTATCCCGCTAGTCTAAAACAAAAATATCCATACTGACGGGTGCAAAAGAGATTAACCAAATTATTGTGGAACCATTGACCGACCAAGAGAAGGAAGAATACTATGAATTTCACCTTCATATCGATACCTTCATTTCTTGATCTAGGAGGATATTGGTGGCCACCCACCTATTCCACTTGGACCCCCACCATTGTTTCTTTCAATTTTCCAATTTCCTTAATTGTAGCACAATTTACTATTTTTGGCAGTTTTCGGATCTAAACTTTCGGAGCCGTTTTGAGACCCTAAACGACGTTTTTTCAACATCGAATGGTCAAGAAAATATGAGTCCATTCCGGTCTCAATATTTATTGTATATGGATGTAATCCTTGAAGATATATTTCTAACGATGTATCATGCGCGTCAAACAGAGGTAGTATGCCAAAGTTATGACCTCAGGAAATTGATGTACCAAGTTACCCAATGCAGCCCACATTCTGGAATTTCACCTCCTAGGGTTAGGTTATTGGATGTGTAGGGTTTCCATTGTTTCTCAATAATATATAGGCCTTCGAGCCTCACTGTAACACAGAGTTAAGAGGCATGTAGCCGCCACATCTCTTCTCAAAGATAAGCTACCAGCACTCTAGCTAGTTTATTTTCATTATGTATGTAAACAAGTTTCAGTTTTTTTATTAATGAAATGAAGTGTTATGTCCGTTGCATATTTGTTTCTATGGTTATTTGTGTATTATGTTGTGTTCCTACATAAATCTGGATCACTTCTGAACAAAACCTGATAGAAGAGAAAAAACCTCTTCATATTGAAAATGTATCGACTGAACAAAAATCCATTGTACCGACATAACAGAACAATATTGTCCCAACTCAACAACAGGAGGAGGGAAGAGAATAGACATATGAAGAAACACAATGCGAAAAACCTGAGTATGCTATGACAAAGGAGAATCTGAAAAGAATAGCTAATGAGATATCAACATCAAGAAGAAAGAAAGGGAGTAAGGAATAACGAAAGGGGAAGTGCAAACTCATCCTTCTAGAGGAGTCATAATATGAAGAAGAATTACTTGCTACCGTTGCTGAAATTTTGGAGGATATTGCATTGAACAAAGTATTTTTTGAAACACAGTTCAAATAGTTCATCGACTCAAGAGTGAAGCAAGGAATACCTAAAAAGGTAAGAGTGGCTACCCCTCCCGAAATAAGTCCTATTGATTTGACACCAGAGTCCCCATGACCTTCTCCAACTAGAATAACACCAGACTCGACTATCGCCATGTTATCTGTCCATGAAACTCTTCTAGGCTGTAAATCGAAGATGCCTGGTAACTTAATTTTATCTTAATGATTCACTCAAATGGATCAAGTTATATGACTCAATCAAACCTCACTCACTCAATACATGCATAAACATAACCAGCTTAACAAGGCTTTTAACTATCACTGTTCGGAGAGTTGTAGATAAATGAATGTATGAAGAACAATTAATTTACTAGTAGAAACATACACACAAAGTATATATGAATGGATAGATAAACCAAGTAAAGTACTTACAAATTCTAGTTTATGGATGAATTGACAAGTTGACAATTATCAAACATCAGACAAACAAAATCATGAGTTTGACATTCAGGTGCAAGTAATAGAACAGTCAAGAAGATGAAGATCTGAAAAAGTAATGACAAAAGAAGCTTATATTACTAATCTCAAAATGAGAAGCTTGAGCTTACAAAGTATGAAAAAGTCTCCAAAAGTTTAACCCTTTGTTCTACAGAAGTTACAGACTTTATAACCTTTGCAAAATTATTCTAGATCTTGAAAAACTGGATCGAATTTACTAAAAATAGACAGTCATAAATATTTTCTAGAAAATAGGAAAAGATCCTATTTTGATGGTCAATATCCATATCACCAAAATCTTCTTGTTCTTTGAACTCTTTAACAGCTGCAGTAGAAACTGAATGAGAATTCGAACTTTCCATTTGGAAAAAAAGTCACCTTTTACCAAAGTAGGCAGGAAATGTGATCGTATTCACCTCATTGGCACCTCCAAAACTGAAACAGAACCTTAATGCTGATGCCCTTAATTTTTATCTAACATTATAAATCCTTTTCAAGGTTCTTGGATAAGAAAAAATCAGATCTGTGCAAAAATATGCTTCTCTATCCCGTCTATACTTTCGGTGGCTAGTTGAGGAAAAATTCAATCCTATTAGCTACCAAAAGTTCTGTTTTCGGTGGCTAATGAATAGTTGAAGTGTTTTCCTTAGCGACCGAAAATCATGTTTTAACATTTAACCAAAATTGCAACCATCATGCTTTACCCTAATGCTTAAAAGCCTTAATGTTGTTCCTTAGGTGTCTCTGCAACTTGAATAGGGTTTGGGATGGTCGCAGAATCATAGGATTCCTCTGAATCATAAATATTCATGGCTACCTCTGCTAGGGTTTCCAGCTTATGATGTGCTTGATACTGAGGGTTTGAATCTTTTTTTTTCCAGTTTTGACAGCTTGATTTTCCTGTAGAGCCTGGTGTTGTCCTTCATTAACATGAGATTGCTTTCTTCCAGTTTGGTATACTTCTTTTTTAGCTCTTGGAGAGAGTCATACAATTGAGTTTTTTTTTGGTTAATATTCCATTGGTTCTTTTAATATCTCTCTCTAGACCTTATAGTTCATACACCTTCCTTAGAAACCAGTTGATCTTCTGGGATATGGGTTCCTCTAGATTGCTAAATGAAGCCTCTGCCACTTGTTAACCTTTATCGTCCTTTGGTGTAGGCGAGGGAATATCCTCATGCCTTGCTGCAACCTGATTTTCTGGGTAAACTCCCTGCTCTTCTTCATCCTCAGAATCAGTGTATGGTAGGCAGAGGACTTTTTTGTCTTATGAAGAGGCCTCATATTTCTTTGTCTTCTCATTGAAGTCTACATTCCTTTTGGCTTTCTTAGTCTTAGAAGTTGGAGAGGTTTGGTCAACTACAATTGGAGAGATGGATCTCCTCTTCCTCTTTCCACTTCTGGGATTGGAAGACTTCTTTGAAGAAGAACTCCTTTTGTCCTCTGGCTGCAGCTCTATTTCAAATTCATTCCAGAACAGGAAGTATGTCCAGGAAACGTTCCTTCTTTGCAGCAGCTCAGAGACAATTAGCTTGATCAAGCCATGATGGGATAATCTGCCTGCAATTTTGGTTGGCTTGGCTCTGGCTTGATGAGCCATCTTAGTCAAGATTTTGTAGAGGTAAAAAGGAAGTTTCAAGGGGCTCCTTCCAGTGAAGTGATTCATTAATTTGAAGTAATAGATCATTACCCTATTATATCTTCCCTCATAGGTTATGTAGACTAGAATTGATTTCAACAGGTGATGCCATTTCTCCTCAAGACAGGACATAGGGATGTTTTTCTTCCATACAATACTTTTGTTCTTAGGTTTTAGGTAAGACATGAATTCCACATTATTTGTAATAGTGGTATTAAACCAAATTTCTCCAGTCCTTGGAAGCTCTGTCACTTTAGCTATAAGAGCTTCATCCACCTGGAATTCTTCCCTACGGATCACTACTTTTGTGCCATCAAATGTGAGAGCAAAGGATTCTACTACTTGTTGATGAAATCCTTGATTTTTTTCACAAAACCTGTAATAGCCTGCATCTTTGAATATATGACATACATCTGGGTGTGATTCCAGGTAACCGATATCACCCACCTCTTTCCTTAGGGCAGGTCCTCCTCTCTTCATTTATGGACTGCTTCTTTGCACCTACAATTTGAAATTTCGAACTTTGGAGAAGGAAATACAGTGCGGGATTAGTGAAGCTTGGGCTCAGCGAGGACACATGTAAGGAATGAGGAATGAATTAAGAGGATGCCTTGATTTTGAGGGATATAGTTGGCAATTTCGATTTTATAAGGGTAATGGTTTAGCTGATGAGACCCGTAAACTAGAACGTGCACGGAACGTGATCATATGAACTGGAATTACAATACTCATGGTAATTAGATCACTGATATGGGACAAGTGTAGGGTAAATAGGGCTTGGGATTAGATAGGTCACATCAAATTCATAAAAGCACCTCTTACCAATTCATAATTGACTACTCATTCTGTCTTTTTGATGGATAATGGTTAATGATAGCACTTACATCCTGACAGTTGTCGAGTGTGAAAGACGTGCTAACCATTTCAACCTGTTGGAGCAGGGCCTCGCAGCTATAGGAAAAGCTGCTATATCGGAACAAGAAATTCAAAGGAAATAGTACATGAAGCGGCTGAGAAGAGAGCTCAACCACTGCATTTAAGGTAGTGGCAACGACAGGAGGGCTTAGCTACCCTCATGAATGGAGAAGGAGCAACGGGCCGAGGTATTAAAGATAAAGAACAGAAGGGGAGAAACTGAGGAGGCAGCGCCCATACCCATGATTAGCACCGAAAATCATGGAAGACTACAGAAAGCTGCAGTGTGACCAGTAAGCGACAGTTCAAAGTACAGAAAGGCCGACTTTCATAGTTAGATTTTTGGTTTACTGTTGGGATAGGCCCACAGTTTTGTATCACGGTGAGACTTTCGGGCCACCTATTTAAGCATGTATTTTGTATTGTAAAAGGTTGGTTAAAGTTGGGTATTAGGTTGTTACTAGTTGTCATCGGTATTGTAAGACCTTGAGAAAGAGTCAAGCTCTAGTTCTGTTGTTAAGTTTGTAGTCATCTTACTATAACTAGTAGCCGACTCCTTGAGCATGAATGTAACAATCCACAGGGATTGAGAGAGAGAGAAAGAGAGGATATATTGTAAGAAGAAAGCATAATAGGAAGAGAAGATATCTAAGAGAGAAGGGCTCCCAGCTGAGTGCATGGAGTTTCCCAGAAGATCTCAAGCTGCATAAGAGGTTGCAGCGGAACTATGTTACTCTCTCAAGTTATAATATAAACACAGTTCCCGTGGACGTAGCTTCCTCCCTGGAAGTGAACCACATAAAATCTGTGTGTTGTGCGACTATTCATGTGATTGTGCTATACTTATTTGCTATCTGTTATCTGTTACATGAACTTTGCTTATCAGTTAATGAATGTATGTATGCTATCCTTCAGTTGCAGTAACATAGAAGGTTAAATGCAAGTTGAATGTGTTAAGTATTTTGTATATGATTTTATCAGTGCTTGATTCATGACAGTAGCAACTACAGTGTTAAGTGACTTCTGTATATTTAGTTCAACGAGTTGAGTGTGATTGATGTTAAGCATGTTAGACTGTAGAAGCTTAAGCGAAGTTGTTTAACACCTTGATGAAGGTTACTAAGCTATTATACCCAGAGAGGAAGCCTCTGGACCTTGAGAGTTGGTGAGCATATTAAGTCTTACTGTAGGAAATATCACGGCGTAGAAAGGTGATATCACACTATCGGAGGAGCTGCGGTGTGAGATATCGCAAGTTAAGAGTTGAGCAGAGGAGTAAGTTTGCACATCATCCTAGAAGTTGCGGTGCGATAAGAGCTAGTCCCGTAGCTGAGTCAGCTAGGAAGAGAGAAACAACGCGTGAAGAGAGATCCCACTAGTTATTAGAGTCAGGAGAACCCAGGATGCTACAGAACCTAGTTGAGGAAACATGATTCTTCATCCACCCCATCTAGGATCACTTTGGGTGAGACTTTAGGCCGTTCTGCGGTCTATCGCCGAAAGGGTCAGTGAGCTAGGGGTTTTGTTGGTACAATAAAGTAAACCTAGGTCTACACAAGTTAAACCAACAAATGGTTTCGATGCCAATTTTGAACAAATTGAAGAGTTGATGTTCTATTGGCATCCGACGAAAGAAGAACTTAACCAGTGGGTTGAGTCTAAGGAAAGAGAATTTTCTACGAAAGAAAACAAGAGTCCTAGGATTAGTACAGAGGACTGGTTACAGAAACATATCTTTACAGACCTGCATAAGATATTTTTTGCGACCTATGCAAATGATTTGTATGATTGGTTGTCAAAGTTGAATGATAAGCACGTATTCAAGAAGAAACGGAACATTGTCTGGACACTGGAGCTGATTCACACTGTGAAGAGCGTAGATAATCCCATTTCATGGGCAGTAGACTTCTGGCTTGCGAGTTTGCTAGAAGGTTTCATTACAGAGTTTGCAGTTGATCAAAGAAAGAGTTTCAGCGAAGTAGAGAGGTGCTTCTTCAAAGGATATTGCGGTAAGTACTTGAACTCTTTGAATTTGTTCCTTAAGATGTTATTGTACGAAAAAGGAGTAATGGATATATTCTCAGATGAATAAGTTAAGTAAGTGTAATGTCACAAGACTTTGAGAGTGATTCTGAAGAAATTGGATGTACACATAGCGGTAAAAGATATAAAGTAGATTTCAGATATTCCTTCTTTGAAGACAGTTCAAACAGTACTAGAGAACAGAGTCAAAGTAATAGAGAAATACCAGTAGGGGGTATCCCTTACCACCATTATACCCCACAGAAACAAACCAGGACTCAGAATAATCCTGCAGGAACTCCATCTAGTAGTTCACACACAGTACATACTACCTCTACACCATCTACATTTATACCACCAAGTGGTAGTAATACAGCAAATCAGAATCCACCTTGTAGAAATAGAATGGGGGATGACATGAAATTACCTACCTTCAGGGGTACAGGGGTAGAAGACCCATAACAGCATTGTTTCCTATGTGAAGCTGTATGGACCATTAAATAGATCTAGGATGACAATACTAAGCTTGTCCAGTTGGCTACTACACTTAGAGAAAGAGCTTTAACATGGTATATGAAGTATACATCAGCGCAGATTAGAACACTCGCAGAGGTTAGGACCGCAATGATTAAGGAATTTAAGAAACCCAAGTTTGAGTCACAATGCATCACAGAAATTAAAGACATCAAACACTTACCCACAGAGTCAGTATGGGATTTCAATCAGAAATTTAAAGCTCTTATAGACCAAGTTAGTTTTGAGTTTGCGCCGGAGCAGCATAAGGAATGGTTCATCGCAACACTGCTCCCTCATATCAGACTTCCACTAATGCAACAGAAACTCCATACACAGGATGAAGCATTGGAGATGGCAATGAAACTAGAGGCTTCACCTCTAGCTGAGACTAGTGTAGGTATGACAAACTTACAGAATCAATTAGCCAATTTCACTTTACAGCTACATGAGATTAAGAAAGGAAAAGAGATTGAACAAGAATTATGGTGTACAAAGTGTAAAGGACATGGCCATACCAAAGATAACTGTCCAGTATTTGTTGAGTATCTAGCAAGTGGGGCTCCTAACCCCTTAGTACAGACTCAAGGGCCATGGTGTGAAATCTATAGAATAAGAGGACATAGACCACAGGAATGCCCTTTACTTCAGAAGTATGTACACACTCCTAAGAATTTATACTGTAACTTCTGTAAGTCAGTAGGACACGATGAAAATAATTGCAGAGCTTATGATCTCATGATAGAGAGAAAACATGACTTCTACAGAGTCCAGTCAGAGACATCAAGACCAGCAGCAGGACCACAACATGAACCAGCTCATGATGGATGTGGTGGAGGCTTTGGCCATGGCCGTGGACCGATTGTTTGTTACAACTGTGGAGCCATAGGACATTATGCTAGGGATTGTCAGAACCCTACTACAACATGTAAGTATTGCAAGTCCTATGATCATACTATAGAAGAATGTCCTATCTTGATAGCCAAGATTAAGGATCCTAAGCCAGCAGTAAACCAGAATATTCAGCTTATCGTTGTTGAGCAGAAAGAACCAGAACCAAGAGTCAATATTGTGACTCGCAGTGGTGCTTCTACTAGTAAGACATCGCAAGATGCCAAAAAGAATACAGGTCCAAAGTGGGTGCGTAAAGCAACTGATAAGTCTACACCACTTGACCTGCAGAAGAACAAAGAAACATTTCAACAAGCTAAATATTCATTTACTGACCCTACACTAGCAGGATCGCAGATATTGCCTCATAGGGGTGTACAACAGCAAAAACCTTGTGGCGTTAGTCCTATGCAGATATCACAGGCTACCACATCGGGAAGGTGCGAAGAGGATGAGTTGACAGGAAGTGTACAAACCTTCCTACGGAGCTGCTTGAAACTCGTAAGAAATGAGAAAGCCATAGGAGAGCTTCAACGCATCATAGATCAGTATCAGCCGTTTTCTTCCATGAGCAGTACACAGTGTGCTATTCATAATATTATGGGCCATACAAGAACATGAAGAGAAATGAGACTCACAACACAAATTGGAGAATTTGAAATGGATGAGGTAATCCTAGATTTAGGATCAGAGGTAAATGTTCTTACTAAACAGACATGGGAACAGATGGGTAGCCCTAAGTTAGCTATATCACCTATCCATCTGCGACTAGCCAATCAGCAACTGTTGCTAGGGTTTCACCCCTAGCTTGTGCAAATGAGCACCTACTAAGGACAATGGATTCCTTAGTAGCAGTTCAATAATATATGAAATAAAAGATGCTAAACAGTAACGAAAATTAATCTAAACATGTTCATGAAGCAAAAAAAGTAAAAGGTAAATAATGAATTTTATTGATCTGACCTCCAATGTGGAGGTTGGTGAAGCCCGTTGTGCTGATCCGAGAGGTTGCTCCGAGCTCCAGCTGCTCCTTCTCTTTCTCTAATGGTGGAAATGGGCCAAAAGGGGCTCTCACGGTGAAAGTAGCTCAATGGTGAGCTAGGGTTTCAAGAGCAATTTTGGCAGAGGCAGGATACTTGTGATTGTGGATATGGAATAAGGGGTCTCCATCACTTATTTATAGTGGTGGAGTGCCGGTTTAGGGTTAGGGTTTCAGCTTTTTAGGGGTTTTTCCTCCTTTTCCTCATTATTTTATATTTTCTCTTCCTTTTTGGAGACTTTATCCTTTTTGGAGGAATTTTGGATATTTTTTGGAGGAAAAGAGGGTTTTATGGCCTTTTGGAGGCTTTTCAGATGGTTTTATGGGTTTTTGATGGAAATATGGTAGGAAAATGGACAAATGAGCCATGTAATGGGGTAGATGAGGTAGTGAACCTTTTTTGGGTGTTGACAGATTGCCCCCTGATGTGCGAGGGCAGGAGCTCATCGTATGGCCGATTGACATCATAAGTCATATTTGTTTTCCTGGGGTGTGGAGAAGAGAAGGATCAAACTGAAGCCTGGAATATCGATCTCGAACCAACTGCAAGGACTGAAAAGTACATAACCTCAATAATGGATGAGGAATCATCTGATCATCAGGACGAGGCGGGCATACCCATGCTCATATCAATATACATAAAAATAACTATGAGGCCCGAAAAGGGGGACCTGTAGGATACATAGAAATCCACTGTGTATATCATAAGGGTCCAGAAGGGACACAAATATGGAACATACTACTGGGCTGACCATGTTTGAGCTGAACAACTGATGCACTGGAATGACAGCAATGCTACTAAATGTGGTTCCAAAGGAACTAATGAGCTGTTGGATCAAAGTGACAATGGTCATGCTTGCAATGGTACACTAATCTGGAACTGAACTGGGTACTCAAGGAAGCATGGAACTGGATGGCTTCCGAATACAATCTCCAACGCAACCCGGACATCCACGGAAACATCTAACTGGTCGTTCCAAAGTGACTCACCAATGTGCTAGAGTCGGAGGAGATCCGGGGTCTTCGACACATAATGGAAAGGATATACATCCTGCGCGATTCTCAACGATGCGATTAAGGTGCTGAAGTCGAGCATGTGAGAAACAACTATTCGGAGAGGCAATGATGACTCCTCCCAAAATGGTCCGTAGGCACTCACCACAGATGGTGATGGGTCCAAGGCACAGGGGCCTCTAGGTCTATCCTTTGGAATAGAGGGGCTATCGTCGACAGAGGGAGACCTGCAACTATCAAGGCAATGATGTTTCCTTGACAGGAGCGCGAGGTGCAAGACCGAAATGTGATAGTACTGATGGCAGGGTTGATAAACTGGGGTAAATAACTGGGCAAGTAGAGTGGGTGGACTCAAACTTCCTTTGTTCAGAGTATGATGGCGGGGATGATCGGGCAGCACATGAAACTGATTGGTGGTGAAGGGATCATAGCTGTATGGGATCTGACGGTGAATGGGCTGAGGGAGACTCAAGCTGTGGTGAAATGGTAGGAGACTGCAGAATACTATAAACAAAGGCGACCTTAGTGGTGGTGCTACCGAGAGGATCGATCATAGCGCCAAGAGGCGCGGCGGGACTTCTTCATGGGTTAGGGAACTAGAAGAAGTGTGGATATAAAATGGTACTGTCATGTGGATTTTATGAGCCCAGGACAGTTCATGCTTGTGGTTTCTTTCAATTTTAAGGAGTCTGAAAGCAAATAAGAAGACTCTGAAGTAATGGAATGATACTGTCGTGTGGATTTTATGAGCCCACGACAGTACATGCTCGTGGTTGCTTTCAATTTTAAGGAGTCTGAAAGCAAATAAGAAGACTCTGAAATGATGGAATGGTACTGTCGTGTGGATTTTATGAGCCCACGACAGTACATGCTCATGGTTGCTTTCAATTTTAAGGAGTCTGAAAGCAAATAAGAAGACTCTGAACAAATGGTCAGGCAAGGAGGGAGTGTTCAATTAAGGAATATTTATTATGACCATGACTGAGGGTGGCGGGGAACACTGGTGGGCCTCCTTGCGGGGTGAATGAATGGTGGCAAAATAACGAAACATTTGCAGTATGACAAGAGTGGATGGCTCATGTAAAAAGTGTGAAATAATCTGACGACGGCCGAAGTGGCGCGCAAACCGAGGTGACTAGTGGTATCGAAAAAATGGGCAAAAATGGTGTAGCACAAAATAATGCAACGAGGTGACCATTGTGATGGTTTCGTCGTGCTGATTCCAATGGTGGAAACGGTTTTGAAAATGGACTCCGTCTGGGTTCAGAATGGCCAAACAAAAGAACAGTCAACGGACTATAAATAGTAAGTGGGCCCAACATGACATGTGTCATTTGATTAGTGGACGTTGACTCGTGATTGCAGCGGGCCAGAGATGAGGTGTCATTTCTAGACGATCTGACCAATCGATTGCAGATTCGGGAGATATAGGTATTCCGTTAAACTCATACCTGCATGTTTTTGGGTTGGGGGGTGGGGTAGTGTGTCTCAGGGGATGATTTGTACGGTCCACGTGGGTGGACCGCGGGTTAGGGGGTCTAAACCATGGTCTCAGACCGCGGGTTTAGACCGGGACAGCCGCAGTTGGCGATCGCGGGTTCAGGCTTGACAGCCGCGGTCGGAGGCCGCGGCTATGGGCCGGACAGCCGCGGTCGGGGGCCGAGCTGTTCTGGTTTTTTGGATGAAAGGGAAGGTAGATTATTTTGGGATGAGTCTGATGAGACTTTGTTGTGTGATTGACAGGATGCTGCAGGTGCTATGGAGGGAGGGGGAGATACCGGATGATATTATGGTCATCATCCGAGAGGACCGTCGGGTACGATCGATGCTGGGGTTGTTCGGGCTGCTGAAGTTTGCGGAGATGCCTATGATACAGTCAGCAGCGTTGCTGCTGAACCGATTGGTTAGTTTCTGGGAGCTAGAGATACAGGCTTTCCGATTCCAGGGTGAGAGGGTGGACCTCACCCTGACTGATGTATACTTCTTGACGGGGCTGCCCTGTCTGGGCCGGGTGTCAGATACTCAGCCGCGGGTGTCTGCGGACATCGATATGGATGATATGCGGGAGCGATTTTGTGTGGCAGAGGCTCAGGTGCATAGGAATGCACTCTTGGTGAGAGACTTACAGGAGCCAGTAGTACGGGCGATGGCAGCATGTGTGGTACGTATTTTGGGGTCCCAGTCACCTGAGAAGGTGTCTGGGGGTCAGATGCAGCTCGTGGAGCGTGTACTGGCCGGGACTTATTTTGCGTGGGGCCAGATGTTCCTGACCTGGGTGCAGCGACAGCTGACCACAGCAAAGGAATCTGGTAAGGGGTTCTGCTATGATTCGTTTTTGTGTGCATTCTTTATGGAGAGGGTCCCTACACTGCGGCCGCGGGTGACGGTCAGAGCGGGAGGCTTGAGGGAGCCTCGGATGGTGCGGTGGGGAGAGATGATGTGCCACCGTGGTGGCGGGGACGTTGGGCAGTACTTTACGCAGGAGCTGTACCTGCAGTGGCTCCATCTACCACTGACGCTGGAGGATTATCCATATAGGGATATGGACTTCACTGGAGATCCAGATGCGCCACGGCCACCAGGACAGGCATGGGGGCTTGATGGTATGTATGATTTGTATTGTCCATTTTGATGTATATGATATATTGTTGATGTATTGGGACTGACAAATGTGTGATTTGCAGATGTGGGTCTGAGGCCACCGCCAGGGCATGTGGCACGCAGAGGGATTGTGGCCATTCCAGCTTTTCCTGGGCGGGGGGAGGTGCATCGTCGAGATGCAGAGGGGACATTGGAGTCCGTACGGGCACTGCTCGACCGTCTGCTAGTGGGAGTGACTGACGAGGGATGGTGGGACCTGGATCCGGCCATGGTCCAGGATTGTTTGAGGGCACCTCGGGATTTTAGATCGATTGCGATCCGGGTGGCCATATTGGCAGACAGGGCACGGGCACTGGAGCCCAGACGAGATGAGGACTCGCCAGAGGAGGAGCGGGGAGAGGAGTCAGAGGCAGCGGACACTGACAGTGATGTAGGGTACGACTCTCATTAGGGAGAGTAGAGGGCTCCCCCCGATTTTTTGTAGCTATGGTCTGTACCTTATGAGGCTTTAGGGATGTACATATGTTTTTGTATGGCTGAGTACAGGGGTACTCAGGACATGTATAGCACATGTAGTTTTTTGTTGATATGTATATATATATGCACATGGATGCATATTTTTTATGATGTTTTATCATTTGTACGCACGTGGATGCGCTTGATGATGTTTTATATGTTTATATTGCACGTGAATGCAAGTAGTCTAGGATGTTGGGCACGTGGATGCCCCTTGTGTGTTTTATGTGATGTGACATGATTTAGTTATGATTAGGCACGTGGATGCCCCTATGGATGCAAATGTGGATGCAATGCAGTCTTTTTGGTTTTTAATATATATATGGATGAGATGCTATGATGTATGGTGGAGATGTTATATGGTGTGATTGATATGCCAATCTAGGATGTTATTTGCCATTTGATCTGCGACACTATTTTGAGCTCTTGGGACATGTGTGAATGTGATGGATTCAAACTGTCGGCTAAGTTGTTTTGTATGCAGGAATTTTCTAAATAGGCAAGGATCGCGCACCTGGTAGCAGTTGTTGATCTGGGAGACAAGTAGCTGGGAGTCCAAGAACACATGAAGGTGACGTATGCCCATCTGGAGGGCAGCAGTCAGGAGACCGGTCACCGCATCATACTCTGCCTGGTTATTGGTAGCAGCGCCTATACATGTTCTGTCAAGGTGAATCAAGTCATTGGAAGGGGAATATAGGACCCATGCTGCAGAAGCCAGGTTGGGATACCAGCGGCTTGCGCCATCAGCGAAGCCAGTGTAATGAGTTGGAAGATGGTCCATCTGTGGGCATGCAACAAGAATGATGAATGTCAGATTATGTTAAAGATGGTTAAAAAAAAGGAGAGCAAACTGTACAATGCGGACCAATGAGGTCGCGGTTTCCGTTATGGGTAAAAACGTTTAAGATACAACCCATTACGGGGGTTGCTGAAAGGGTGGCCTTCAGAGTCAGCTAAAATGTATGCCCCCTTGCCGAGGCAAGTCTGCATAATGTAAGGGCCTTGCCACATGGATTCAAACTTTCCTTTACCGGTTTTGTCGTGGGCTTGGTCATAGGCGAGGACGAGGTCCCCTTTGTGGAAAGTTCGAGGGTTAACATGTTTGTCATAACTGGCTTTAGAGCGGTTTTTGGCAGCTTCGATGTTTTGGAGAGTGGCACGACAGTCTTCATCGGCTTGTTCGAGGGATAGCAAATGTTGCTCAAGGGGGGAGGTATCGGGGAGAAGCTCAACGATGATGTGTAAGGCAGGTATCTGACACTCAATGGGGAGGACAGACTCCACACCGTGAACTAAATGAAATGGGGTAAAACCAGTGGCGGTCTTGGTGGAGGTACGGTAAGCCCATAAGGCAGGGAATAGCATATGGTGCCAATTGGACGTATGCCGATCAACAGTGCGTTGGAGTATGGTTTTCAGTATTTTGTTAACAGCTTCGATTTGGCCATTCCCTTGAGGGTAGTAAGCCGAGGAAAATTGGTGTTCAAACTTGAGAAAGGTGGATAGCTCGCGCCAAACGGAATCTTCAAAGTGTGATCCATGGTCTAAGACCAACTGTTTAGGGACCCCGAATCGAGTGATAACATGGTTAAAGAAGAAACGGGCAGCGGTATCAGCTGTACAGTTGAAGGTAGGCATGGCTTCTGCCCATTTGGTGAAGTAATCAACGGAGACAATGATGTGCTTATGGCCATTTGCAGATGGGGGTCTACACTCCATGAATTCGATGGACCACTTGCAAAAGGGACCAACGATGACGACTGGATGTAATGGAGCAGGTGGTGTCCGAGCTTTGGGGGCAAAAAGTTGGCAGTTATGGCAATGCTTAACCGCAGTGATGCAATTGATGAAAAGTGTGGGCTAGAAGTATCCGACGCGGACGACCTTTTAGGTAGTGGCCATCCCTGATAAATGGCCGCCGCAGGCACCGCTATGAAAATCATTAAGGACCTGTTCAGCTTCTTCGTGTGTAAGGCAAGGACGAAGAATTGTGTCGACTCCTCGCCGGTAAAGGACATCTCCTATGAGGAGGTAGCGAGCGGCCTGGTGCCGGATACGATGACGTTCATTACGAGTGACGGTGGGTTGGAACTTCTGCGTGCACAGGTATAACAAGATATCACCGTACCACGGGTCATCAGATGAGATAGTGAACAAGTGATTATCGGGTAACTCCTCGGAGATAGGTGGGGCCGGGATGAAGGAAGGGAGATCGGTGATGAGCTGGGCAAGTGCAAGGGCTTTAGTGCTCTTAGGTGTTCGGAACTTGAGATCATATTCCTGGAGGATAATGACCCATTTAGCCACACGAACTTGCAGGAGATGCCGGTTTAAGAGATATACCATGGGGTTAGAGTCGGCGACGACTGTGGTGTGACTAAGTAAAATGTAGTGTCGCAATTTTTGGACGGAAAATACCACTGTTAGGGCTAGTCTCTCCTCATATGGGTAACGTAGGGGTGGACCGGACAAGGTCTGGATGACGTAGTAAATGACATGCTCTTGGCGTGAGGTGTCTTCTTGAACTAAGACTCCGGACACAGCATGCTCAGATGCCGAGACGTCGAGGATGAAGTCCTGAGAGAAATCTAGAGGGGAGATCAAGGGGGCTTGTGTGAGGGCTTTCTTGAGGTCTTCGAATGCAGCTTCTGCTTGTGCATCCCAGATAAAGGGTATGTGGGTATGGAGCAGGCGCAAGAAACCATGAACGGTTGTGGCGTAATCAGGAACGAAGCATCGAAGAAAATTGGATCGCCCTTGCAGACTTTGGAGTTGCCGGAGCATTCGAGGAGAGGGAAGGTCTAAGATGGCTTGGACTTTCAGGGGATCAACAGTAATTCCTTTCTGGGAAATAATGAAACCTAACAAACGGCCTGCTGAAACGCAAAAGACGCACTTGTGTGGGTTCAAGCGGATCTGATATTTGCGACAACGCAAGAAAACTTGCTGAAGGTCATTAAGGTAGTCTGATCATTTTCGGGAACGAGCTGTAAGGTCATCAAGGTAGACGAGCAGGATATGGACCAAATCATGAAAGAAATAGGTCATGGCCCGCTGGAATGTGGCACCAGTATTTTTAAGGCCGAAAGGCATGACGCGATAGGCAAAGGTGCCCCATGGGGTAGTGAAAGCGGTTTTGTACTGGTCTTCCTTGCGGATTTGGATCTGATTGTATCCTGAAAAGCCATCCATGAACGAGAGGACTTCATGCCCCACACACGCATCAATGAGCTGGTCAATAAATGGCGTAGGGAAATTGTCTTTGGGACAGGCGTGGTTTAAGTCTCGGAAGTCAGTGCATACTCTAATGGTGCCTTGTTTCTTGTTGACAGGAACAGGGTTCGAAACCCACGTGGTATAGGCAATAGGATAAATGAATCCTGTGGTGCGTAGCTTCTCAATCTCTGCTTTGACAGCTGGGAGTTTTGAGGGATGAATGGGACGCTGTTTTTGACGAACGGGGGGTATATCAGGCCATGTGTCAATGTGGTGCTCTATAATGGCAGGGTCAAGACCAGGCATTTCGGTATAGGACCAGGCAAAGACATCACGGAATTCTTTGAAGAGTGCTTTGTATTCTTCAATCTCCTACTCAGTGCAAGATGCTCCTAAAGCAATGAGTTCGGGGGTGCCTTCGGGGGCAGCAATATCAATTTGGATGACAGGTGAGATGTTGGCCATGTTACCCTCTTCGAAGGCTTCAGGAGCAGGAATAGGGTCCTTGAACCAATCGACCTTGGGGGGAAGGAAGTCTTTGGATTCAACTGCAAATTGGGTAGCAGTGTTAGAGGAAGATTCATTTGGGAGGAAGTAGGAACGATGGTGCATGTCATCCCAAGGATAATCTGGGGCAGTGAGATCCTTGAGAATCTCCTCATCCGTATGGAATGTTTGTGTCGTCAAATCGGTTGACGAAGGAGTAGTGGTGGAAGAGATCATATAAATGGTATTAACCTCGTCAGAAGAGGAAGAGTTCGGGGGGTGGATTTCCACAATGGTGGGTGGTGTCGTCTCAAGATCCAAATTGTTCATCTCAAAGAGAGTGGTATTGACCTCTCCGGAAGGGGAAGAGACCGGGGAATGGATTTCCACAATGGTGGGTGGTGCCGTCTCAAGATCCAGATTGTTCATTTCAAAGAGAGATACTCTGTACTCGGGGAGATCGGGACAGTGATGTGAGTAATGCCCGTAGACACCGCATAAGGCACAGGAGTGGTTAGTGCGTAGGGATTTGTCTCAAGGCTTAGGGGTTGATTCTAGATGGACAGCGGGGATAGTGGGGTCGTCGTCAAGCAGTTGCATGTATTTCTGTAATGCTGGTAACTGAGGAAATAGGTGAGTCGCATGGCCCAATTCATTGCACAGCGCACATTTGGAAGGAGAACGAAACACAGGGGGGTTTTTTACTGTCTTAGGAGGTGGGACAGCAGTGTAAGGTTGGGGGCCTCTGCCCCTAGTGGGTTTTGTAAGAGGAGGGGGGGGGGTTTTGCGGAGGATGACGGGGTAGCGACACCGGGAGGTGGTTGACTAGTAGTGACAATGGGTTGCACCGGTTGCAGGATGACATCAGGTGTCGACGGACGAACGGGAGGCGAAAGATACCAAACGGGTAATCCTAAGGTTAACCCAGGAAGGCTGAGGGTGGCCATGACCGGGGCGCTAACTACTCCTGAGGGAGGGAAGAGGAAAGGAATGGTATGGATGGGTGTAGCACCAATGTGACTAGGCACCAAAGGGGGTTGGGGCAACAAAGGCAGTTGAGTAGTAGGAGTTCGCGTGTTATGGGATAGGGTACATAGGTCGGACACTTCAGTGGCAGGTGACGAGGGTGGAATAGATGGGAAGGTTGAGGTCATTGGCGCGTCAGAGTAAACGCCCGTCCACAAAGAAGAAACGAATGAGGTGGTGGCACCCGAAATAGGTTGTTCAATCACGTGGAGAACATTTTCAGGTGCCACGGGGGAATTGGGATCATGGTAAGTGAGTTGGTCAACCTTGACCACGCGTCCCTCATGGGGGAACATCATGGTGCGAAAAACAGTAGAAGCAACTGCTCGCATGGCATACATGTAGCTGCGGCCAAGTAAAAGGTTGTAATCAAGCTGTGCATTGATAACCTTGATGTTTATGAGGACAATTTTTCTAGCCAGTGAGACAAGGACGTTAGTTAATAGGCCTTGGGGTTGAGCTGAACGGCCGTCGTAGGCTCGCAACGCAGTAGAGGACTGCTGGAGAGGGGGGGATCCCATTTTCTGCCAGATGGAGGTGGGCATGACACATGTAGAGGCGCCTTCATCAATAATGCATCGATGGATGACAAAATTCCGAATGGAAACAGAAACTTGGAATGCCAAAGTGGAAGGTAGGCGGGGTTCGGATTGGTCCAAATCAAATGCCATTAATTGCGAATCATTTGGATCAATAGCCCCAATGGCTGAGAGTAAATTCTTGCGCTGTGAAGGGCAGTTTTTTAAGACTTCTAATGCAGACATGGCTGCGGGGGATTGGGCTAAGTCATCGACAATGTTGTAGTTTGACACAGCCCGCGCATTGGGGTTATTGTTGATACGGTGAAGTGGGAAATGGGGCGCTCTGGGAGCGCCATCTAGTGGAGGTATATGTAACACCTGATCAGTGGCATGAGCGTTAGTAGGTGTATCGGCGGGAGGGGCTTCAGGGGTGGAGCCATATTGGTTCCGCCGGGTCTAGAGGTTGACCTCATCGGAGGACATCATCAACAAGTGGTGGGTCCCTGAATCGAACATGGGTTGATCAGGGGCAACGTAAGTGATTTGTTGGGTTGGTGCGTTAGTTTGAGGGGGAGCCAACGGTTCAGTGTTCACTACGCCTTGGGTTGGTAAGGGGTTTTGCAGCACCAAAGGTGGCTGCTGAGGTTGTGGGGGGTTGGGTGGTGCTTGAGGAGCTGCCTGCCCTTGGCGGTGTACATCCGCAGCCAAAAGTTGCCAAACTCGCTCCATATGTGGAAAAAAATGTGTGTAGTGGCCATAGACCCCACAAACAGAACAAGGATAGTTTGTGCACAAATTGGGGTTTTTATCCTACTTGGGCGGGCGATCAGGGTTTTGGTTATCAGGGGCCGCATTATTACTAGCGGGGGGATTAGGGTGTTGACCAGCTTGCTCGGTCGGTTGGTTGTTCCCACGATTTTGGCCTCTGCCATGGTTTTGTTGGCCCTGGTTGCGTTGGTTGTTCTAGTTTTGCTGTGGGTTTTGTTGAGCGTAAACTTTCCCTTGGACAGTAGGTAGATTCTGAGGTTGCGCGTGGGCTGGAGCAGGCTGCGGTGGATGATATGTAGGTGGAGGCTACGCAGGTGCAGCAACCTGAGGGGGTTGCTGATAGTGCTGTGGAGCGGATTGTGGGTGGGCCGCAGGGGTTGGTGCAGCCTGCTGGTGATAGTAGGGTTGAGGTGCGACAGGGGGGGCATGAGCAGGAGTCACATTACCAAAACACTGTGGTGGACATGAGGGTCCGTGGGTATGGTGGTGATGTGTCATGGGAGCATACAGGTTGTGTGCTCCAGACTGTGAGGTCGCCCGCGAAGGGTCAGGGCCAGGGGTAGGACGGACTATGGAAAATAGTTGAGGCTGCGAAGAGACACGGCCAATGATTCCGTCGGCAGCGTGGGATGCCTTCGACGCATCGCACTGGGAGGAATCGTCGTGAGGGGCGTCAGGTATTATGGTATAAAGATAACCCGAATGGGCGTAAATAAGATCAAACTGTTGGGCTTTAAGGATAGCCTCTTCTTCAGACTGGGGTCTTTCGGATGCCACATCCTTAGCAATGATAGGAAGGAGAGATTTGAGGAACTAATCTAGGAAGATCCAGTCGTCTAACTTGATTTTGCATAGGATACGACGTCGACGCCATTCATGAATGTGGTCCGTGATGTGGGTAGCCATGTTTTGTCTGCATGATAGTAGGATCTCAACGCCTGCGTCTTAGCGGACAGGTAACTGGAAGAATTGCAGGAAGGTCGAGGCAAGGGAAGTAAAGGTGGCATGGGTTCCATGGGGTTGTTCGATATACCACTTGGCAGCAGAGCCAGTGAAAGTGCGCTGTAATAAACGGAGGCGAATAGAGTCGTCTACTATGGAGTTGGAGGAACACCATAGATGGAAGGACATGATATGGTTCTATGGGTCCTCACCTGCCTTTCCCTCGAACTTAGGGATGTCATAGGGGAGCTTGGTGGGCATGTGAGGCCATGTGGGGTCGTGTCAGATGGGGTCATTGGTTAATCTAGCTAGGTCAGGCAGGTTGAGGCTAGCCATGAATGGAAAACTGGACGAATGATGTGACACGGTAGTGGGTTGGACCACGTTGGGGCTGATGCCCCCAAGTGGAGGGGTCATGTGCGGGATGTTGCCCCCAAGTGGGGGAACCAAGGTGGTATAGGAAGGTCCTGCCCCACCATGGGTAGTATGGGTCACTAATGGAGTAGGGATAGGTATTCCCGCTACGGGAATCGGTGCTATGAGGGGGACAATACAGGGGGCCCCCGTGGAGGGCATACCCAAAGTAGGTGTGGTAACTGGTGTCATGGTGGATGTGCCACCAATGGTCCCCACTAAGATGGGAATGGGAGTCATGCCAGCCATGGGGCTAGTAGGGGCAGTGTAAAGGGGGTTCTCGGAGTCTAGCTCAGAATCAGAGGTAAAGTAAGGGGCGTCAGTATCTGGTGACGGAGTTCTATCTCGCTGACGAGTGGAGTCAAGTGACAAGGATCGAGATCTATGATGAGTGGTATCAAGGGATGATGACCTGTGTCGATGACGGGTGGTGTCAAGTGAACTGTGCTGTGGGGGCTCGCCTCTGAGGCGCCGAGAATGTCTCAGGGACTCAATGGTGACAAATGGAGTCAAATCTCTATGGGTTGAGGTAACTACAAATTAGCTCAAAAAACTCTAATGCAACTGAGTGTGCAGAAGGAGAGCTCAAAAAATAGGGTTCTCAGGCCAACAACCAACTCAAAACACCCACTGTAACTGTGTGCTACAATAGGCGGAGTGTCAACAGAAATGGTCAGAATACCAAGAAACAGTAGGTTGCCTACAAATAAAAAACGGTGGACTCACTAGACCAAAAGGAGGTAAGGGAGCATGCAAACACCTAACTAAAAGTATTATGACTCAACTAAACATATCCTTTGCAAGGTGATGAAATCCAAGTCAGACAATATGAGTAGGAAAGCCAAGTGGCTAAGGTATCCCCCTACCGGGAGGGACACCAGGTAGTCAAATCCTAGAAGAATGGCAACTAAGATACCCTATTCATGACACATCCAGAAAGGTAAATCTTTCGCTTGGTCCTTTTACCGCAATACCCCTATACAGGGATATCCCGAGAACTGCGAAAGGTAGCCCTTCAGTTACTGAATGGAGTTCGGTATTCCACTCAGACCTCCGGAACCAATCTCACGAATTCAACTCTCCTAAGGGAGAGGCCCTCTGATAAACCGGTTGTGACCGTGTCAAAAAATACTAGGGGATTTTGGTTCCCTAATGGAAAACAACTATGTCTCAAGTGTAAGTAACCGAGGGGTGTTTTTGGAAGCCTATCCCCCCGATCCTACCTAACTACAAAAATTCTTTTGTGTTCCCCAAGTGGGGTTAGAATGTTGGTTGAGTTAAGTAGTTTTTAAGTCTCACTTGATTTAGGTGACAGATTGTGTGCTTGTGAGGTTATGAACCCAGAAGAGAAGTGCCAGGGCAACTTCCTAAATATCAATAATACTGAAAGAAAAATTTTACCATGCAAAATTATCTGAAATATACAATGCTGAAAATTTTTAAAAACAATGCTGTAACAGGAATAATGGTGCAGAAACGGCTGTAGGACTGTAGGTAGGACAGATGGCTGTGCAGGTGCAGAAAATATGGTAGCAAAGGGGCTGGGTTCAAAAGCAGGAACAAGTGCGAAATTCGGATCGGATCGGCGGTCGGACCGTGGGTTTGGACGAAACAGGCGCGCTCAGGTCGCAGGTTTCTGGAGAAAAGACGCGGGCAGACCGCGGGTTTGGAAGAAACAGGCGCGCTCAAGTCGCGGGTTTCTGGAGAAAAGATGCGGGCGGACCGCGGGTTTGGAAGAAACAGGTGCACTCAGGTCACGGGTTTCTGGAGAAAAGACGTGGACGGACCGCGGGTTTGGACGAAACAGGCGCGCTCAGGTCGCGGGTTTCTGGAGGAAAGACGCGGGCGGACCGCGGGTTTGGACGAAACAGGCGCGCTCAGGTCACAGGTTAAAGCTGAAAAGGCGCGGTTGGGTTGCAGCTAAGGGCTGGAAAGATGCGGTCGGAACGCGACTGTGAAACAAAAAATGGCGGTTTACGGCGGCCGAAAATGACAGCCGATAGGACAAAACGAAAAATAAAATAAATTAAAAAACCAGCAGAGTTGCCAAAACTGTTGCTAGGGTTTCACCCCTAGCTTGTGCTAATGAGCACCTACTAAGGACAATGGATTCCTTAGTAGCAGTTCAATAATATATGAAATAAAAGATGCTAAACAGTAACGAAAATTAATCTAAACATGTTCATGAAGCAAAAAAAGTAAAAGGTAAATAATGAATTTTATTGATTTGACCTCCAATGTGGAGGTTGGTGAAGCCTGTTGCGCTGATCCGAGAGGTTGCTCCGAGCTCCAGCTGCTCCTTCTCTTTCTCCAATGGTGGAAATGGGCCAAAAGGGGCTCTCACGGTGAAATTAGCTCAATGGTGAGCTAGGGTTTCAAGAGCAATTTTGGCAGAGGCAGGATACTTGTGATTGCGGATATGGAATAAGGGGTCTCCATCACTTATTTATAGTGGTGGAGTGCTGGTTTAGGGTTAGGGTTTCAGCTGTTTAGGGTTTTTTCCTCCTTTTCCTCATTATTTTATATTTTTTCTTCCTTTTTGGAGACTTTTGCCTTTTTGGAGGAATTTTGGATATTTTTTGGAGGAAAAGAGGGTTTAATGGCCTTTTGGAGGCTTTTCAGATGGTTTTATGGGTTTTTGATGGAAATATGGTAGGAAAATGGACAAATGATCCATGTAATGGGGTAGATGAGGTAGTGAACCTTTTTTGGGTGTTAACAGCAAAGGGTATCGCCACTGGGGCGATTACCGCAAGTACCAGTTGATATTGACGGAGTTCACAGCTTTGCAGATTTTGAAGTCATAGAAATTATTGGCGATAGCAGACCGTATCTAGCTTTATTAGGTATTGATTGGGCAATTGATAACATGGTTTTTATCGATTTGAAGAAAATACAAATGAACTTTTAGGATAAACATATTCGAGTCATCGCACCGTTGGATCCTTTTCAGGGTCCTCGATACATTGAACCTATCAGAGCAGAGGAAGAGGTGCGTAATATGGAGAGATTCTATCAGATGACTGCTAATCAGAGTTATTATATCAATCCCACTGCGGAAGGAAATATTAGTTGGTGATGCGACAGCTCATGTGCATCAGATTCGGACGTTGGTTTAGAAAATTGGCAGAATAGACTTTATGAAGTTTTAGCTTGTAGATGTGCATTTATGACTAAGTCACTGCGATGGATTGGCACAGAGGTTAAGGATATTCCGTTGTTTGATGGATTAGTGGATGTCAATGAATTTTTATAGTAGTTTGAGCAGGAAATCCCTCATGAGCAAAGGATGGAAACTATTGACCTTGCAGTAAGAGCCACACCTGCAAGATGGTGGCATGCACATAAAGAAAATATCGCATCATGGGATGATTTTAAGAGATTGATGGCGATTAGATTCTCTAATGACAAGGAGCATTTCCAGTGGAAATATACAGGAGAAAGTGACCCCAAGTCACATATTACGATTTGTGAACAGAATTGGTTGGACATTCCATAGGATGAATGGGTTCACCTATTCATTCACACTTTAGACACAGTCCCAAGGAACTGGTACATGGAAACAGAGTTGTTTAGAGGAACGATTACATGGCCAGTTATGATAGACAACTTTCTACTCACTTTCACTTTTGAATCTGAGTACCCAAGCATTGATCAGGCTCTAGAGATTATAAAGACTAAGATATTTGATGACTGTACCCTACCAGTGTATACTCATCCTGATTGGGCTATCCAGTTAGAACATGCGCTAAAGTGTTAGAACTTTGCAGAAGAGCCAGGTGATGAGGATGAGAATCCTTGTAGTATCAACATTCCAGAGTCAGAAGGGACTCATGAAGTTGAGGGACCAAAGCTAGAGATTCCAGCTGTCACAGAGCCTATTAAGATTAAAAAGATCAATATTGGCACAGAAACAGAACCAAAGTTTGCCTCTATTGGAGACTATTGGGATGATGAAATGGTAGGACACATCGCAGATATGTTACATGACTATCAGGACTTATTTCCCACTAAGTTTATAGAAATGAAGGGAATAGTAGGAGATTAGGGAATGATGAGGATACCTTTGAAAGAGGATGCTAGGCCAGCTAAGCAGCGTGCATACAAATTAAATCCTCGTTATAAAGAAAAAGTTAAGGATGAGATTGATAAGATGCTAGTAGCAAGAATCATTGAGCCAGTAGAAGAGAGCGAATGGGTTAGTCCCATGGTTGTGTAGGAAAAGAAAACTAAAGGAGAAATCAGGATTTGTGTCGATTTGCGCAAACTCAACGACGCATCACTTCATGACCCGTTTCCGACACCTTTTATTGATGAAGTTTTAGACAATGTAGGAGGACAAGAGATCTACTCATTCACTGATGGCTTTTCAAGCTATCACCAGATACGAATCCATCCAGAGGATCGACATAAGACCACCTTTGTGATAGAATGGGGCTCATTCCAGTATACGATAATGCCCTTTGGTCTTAAAAATGCACTAGCTATTTTTTCTAGAGTAGTAGTTGCCGTCTTTAAGGAATACATCCATAAATTCTTAGAAGTCTATTTTGATGATTGGACTGTATTTGGATTAATAAAAAATCATATAGGATATTTAAGGCTCATGTTAGAGAAATGTAGGCAATATCAGATTTCTCTTAACTTGAAGAAATGTATATTCTGTGCACCATTTGGTATTTTGTTGGGTCATATTGTTTGTAGACAAGGCTTGATGGTAGATCCTGCAAAGATTGCCATCATTATAAATCTTCCAGCACCCAACTCAGTCAAGCAATTGAGGATAGTGTTTGTTCATACAGGGTATTATATAAAATTCATCAAGGGCTATGCAAAGATCACAACACCTATGGAAAAGTTGTTAAAGAAAGAAGCGAAATTCCTATGGAATGAGGAATGCCGGCAACGTTTAGACACTCTTAAAGAGAATATGGTTACAGCACCCATCTTCGTATTTCCAGATTGGAACAAACCATTTCATGTACACGTGGATGCATCTGGCATCGCACTGGGGATTGTCTTAACACAGCCAGGAGAAGGGGGTATCGATCACCCTATCGCGTACTCAAGCAAAAAGTTATCTACCGCAGAAAAGAACTACACCACTACAGAAAGAGAAGGATTAGCTATGGTGTATGCTCTACAGAAGTTTAGGCATTACCTATTGGGTGCCCCATTCAAGATGTTCACTGACCATTCTGCTTTAAAGTATTTGGTCAATAAGCCAGTGTTAGGGGGAAGGATCTGCAGATGGTTACTCCTATTTCAGGAGTATGATTTTGAAATTACTGTAAAACCAGGAAGATTGAATGCCGAACCTGATCATCTGTCGCGAATAGACTCAGGAGAAGAACTAAGTAATTTAGAATATAATTTTCCAGATGCGCAATTGTTCTCTATCCAGATCACAGATGAGTATTACACAGATATTATTCACTTTCTCACTACAGAGTGGGCACCAGTTGAGTTTACTAAGCAGCAAAAGAAACAGTTAGTTGTTAAAGCAGCAGATTTCATTTTGATCGCAGGACATTTATATAAGTTAGGTCCAGATGAAGTCCTGTGCAGATGCATTATGCCACACGAGAAAGAGGCCATTATCAGAGAAGCACATTCAGGCACCGCAGGAGGTCATTTCACAGGAAAGTCGACTGCTCAGAAAATTCTAGCTACAGGATTATGGTGGCCTACTTTGCACAAAGACACTAAGGATTTTTGCAGATGCTGTGATATCTGCCAGAGGGTAGGAAAACCTTCGCGGAGAGATGAAATGTCACTGCTACCACAAATTGCGCTACGGGCATTTGACAAGTGAGCTATAGATTTCGTGGGTCCTATCAACCCACCAGGGAAATGAACTGGTGCAAGATACATCATCACATGAACAGAATACCTCACCAGGTGGGAAGAGGCCAAAGCAGTAAGGAATTGTGATGCTGCTACAACTACACAGTTCATTTTTGAAAACATCATAAGTAGATTTGGATGTCCAGCAATTTTGATGAGTGATCAAGGAACACACTTTATGAATCACACTATCGAGGCCTTGGCAGAGGAATTTCAGATACAACATCATAAGAGCACTCCCTACCACCCACAAGATGATGGTACGGTGGAGGATTTTAACAAGATTCTAGAAAATGCTCTTACTAAGATCTGTAATAGCCAAAGAGATGATTGGGACCTCAGGGTTAATGTTGTGTTATGGGCTTATAGGACTACATGCAAGAAACTTACAGGACACACACCTTTCAGCTTGGTGTATGGACAAGAGGCTGTTATGCCTATGGAATATATTATTCCCAGTTTAAGAATTGCTCAAATTACTGAGATTGCTGATATAGATACAATGAATGAAATATTAGCGCAGCTGCTTGCCTTAGAAGAAGACAGATTCATCGCAGGATTTCATCAAAAAGTGCAGAAGGCAAGAGAAAAAGCTTGGCATGACAGGCACATCAAGAGCAAGATTTTTCAGATAGGATACCTAGTGCTCCTTTATGAAAGCAAGTTTGTTAAGTTTCCACGGAAGGTCAAGACACATTGGTTGGGGCCATATCAGATTTAGCAAGTCACAGACGAAAGTGCTGTTCAGCTCAGTCAACTGAACAGGGAGCTTGTTCCTACTTTGATTAATGGCAGTAGGCTTAAGCTTTATAGTGATAGCCACTCCACCTCCCAGCCCTAATTTAGAGAACTAAGTGGTGTAGATGTCCAGTGTAGTTGAAAGGAGGCATTGCACCCATAATTAGTCTACACCCCAAAAAAAAAAGTTCTAAGTAGGAGGAATCGTAGCAGGAAAGTTTATTTTGCGCAAGTCATAGGACGCTTGTGGATTTTTTGAACATTGCGGAGTCTCACGCCAACTTTTTGGTCCAGGACGATGCGGTGTGACATCGCAGCGAGGCGATGTTCCCCGTGCCACGAAGACAATTTTGAAAAGGGACAGAGGGCCAGTCACTTCACCCTCTGACAAGCAATTAATCTAGATATGATAGGTATACATTGCCCTAGATTTGGAAATAGTACAAGGATTGTCCTAGATTTGGTAAATATTGGTCGAGACCGGTGCCAATTTTCAAGGGAGATTTGATCGAACTTTTAGCACTTAATGAGGATCGAGGCGCTGAGTGTTGTCTTTTCCATGCAATAAATGCCACCAACGGGTCTAGCTTAAGCGGCCGTTGCTTCAGAGATTATCGCCTTAATTATAAATACATAGATCATTCAGACAGAAGGGTTACTTTTGTGATTTCTGATAGTTATAGAGCAATTTGTAGAAGTTTTCCCTGTGCAGAGATAATCTAGTTACAGAGTGCTAGTTTCCCCATTTTTACAGCCATTACCAGTCTAGATTACTGCACCATATGGTTTATGTCCGAGAAGGAACCTTTAGAAGATGTTGTGTGACGATTCCAGCGTGGTGGCCTCGAGTCTGCTATGACGACACCACCTAGGGTTGTGAAACTAGGTGCACCATAGGTCAGGCAGATGCCAAGGATGAAGAGTCAAGCTTAGATAGTAGAAGATTCCAGCTCAGAGCAGAGAAAAAGAAAGACAAGAAGATCACTAAAGATAAGAAAACAGAGAAGAAGAATGATGAGAAGAAATATACCAACATGAAGAAATATGAAAAGGAGAGTGAGGAAAAGGTGGATAAAAAGAAAGAGGAAGAAAGTAAAAATGAGAAAAAGAAAGAGAAGGAAAAGTTTGATGAAGTACCACCATATCCAGGATATTTTGTTACTACAAAATGCAAACAAAGGCTTGTTCTCGGAATGGAATTCATGGTTTGTATAGTTTTCGTATGAAAGGATCAAGACTGAATGAAATGATTGAGAAGGCTGGAAGATACAGATTTATATTTTCTTTGTGATACGAGTTCTAACCCAGATAAAGAGGAAATATATCTGGGGAAGGCTTCTCAAAAGCTCAAGATCCTTAAAGGAGCTACTGATCCACGAAGAGACCTATATGCAACTTTGGAGTATATATTGTGTGAGGGATTCGATGGTGATCCAGGTGAAGCAGTCACTTGAAGGTAAGGAGTCATATTCGCTCAAGGATGGCAGAGAAAGATTGGAGGTTGATAATAGGGCTAGGAGTTCTCATGATACCAGGTATTTGAATCCTTATGATGAAGAAATGGATGGAAAGCCTCGCAAGCAACCAGAGTGTGAGCATGACAATGAGGGAAGGAAGCATAAGAGATATATATGAACTAATTTTATAGAAGACGATGCCAAAGATGATAGAAATCACAAAGGAGAAAAGAGAAAATTTGATGGCCAAAATGGAGGAAGACCACAAGGTGCAGATTGCTGAGCTTGAGGCTCGAGCACCAGGCACGCCTGAGGCAGACAAGGAAGTAAGGGCGTAGGCCTTTAGACTCACTTCAACGTAGATGAAGTGTTGTATAGATGATGCAGAGGCATTGCTAGCTGATGCGACGAAGACATGGTCGGAGCTAGAAGAGCTCCCAAATAGACTAGATTTGCAACAGATCATCCAGAACATGGAGAATGCAATAGCAGAAATAAAGGAAGAATTCAAGAGCTTAGGAGCTCTTGCAAAGATGAAGAAGATGACAGAGATGAACCGTTTGCAACAGGAAGCGCAATGGTTGCGAGAAAAAGAAATACAATTCAATAATATGCTTCAACCATATCAGGAACAAATCACAGAGTTGGTCGATGTGGTTGAGCAGAAGGTCAAGGAGTTCACTACAAGCAAAAGTGAAATTGATAGCACAAAAGACCCCCTAATTAGTCAAGTTATGCTTGAAGCGGCACAAGACTGTGTCAAAGCTATGGACAAATATGTCGCAGGACTCAGGGAGAAATTCGCAAGGACTTCACAGGAAGCCAAGGAGAAGCTACAGAAAGTGAAACCAGATGTTAGTGGCTCGGGGATGAGCCACAAGTAAGTGTTAGGGTACTGTTGTAATAGGGCCCTGTAGCTATAGGAAAAGCTGCTATATCGAAACAAGAAAGTCAAAGGAAATAGTACCTGAAGCGACCGAGAAGAGAGCTCAACCACTACATTTAAGGTAGCGACAATGAAAGGAGGGCTCAGCTACCCTCATGAATGGAGAAGGAGTAATGAGCTGAGGTATTAAAGACAAAGGATAGAAGGGGAGCAACCGAGGAAGCGGTGCCCATACCCATGATCAGCACCAAAAATCATGGAAGACTGCAGAAAGCTGCAGTGTGACCAGTAAGCGGTAGTTCAAAGTACAGAAAGGCCGACTTTCATAGTTAGGGTTTTGGGTTACTGTTGGGATAGGCCCACATTTTTTTATCATGGTAAGACCTTCGGGCCACCTATTTAAGCATGTATTTTGTATTGTAAAAGGTTGGTCAAGGTTGGGTCTTAGGTTGTTACTAGTTGTCATCAGTATTGTAAGACCTTGAGAAAGAGTCAAGCTCTGGTTTTGTTGTTAAGTCTGTGGTCATCTTACTGTAACCAGTAGCTGACTCCTTGAGCATGAATGTAACAATCCACAGGGATTGAGAGAGAGAGAAAGAGAGGATATATTGTAAGAAGAAAGCATAATAGGAAAAGAAGAGATCTAAGAGAGAAGAGCTCCCAGCTGAGTGCGTGGAGTTTCCCAGAAGATCTCAAGCTACATAAGAGGTTGCAGCAAAATTGTGTTACTCTCTCAAGTTATAATATAAACACACATCCCGTGGACGTAGCTTCCTCCCTGGAAATGAACCATGTAAAATCCGTGTGTTGTGCGACCGTTTCATGTGATTGTGCTATACTTATTTGCTATCTGTTATCTGTTACATGAACTTTGCTTATCAGTTAATGAATGTATGTATGCTATCCTTCAGTTGCAGTAACATAGAAGGTTAAATGCAAGTTGAATGTGTTAAGTATTCTGTATATAAGTTTATCAGTGCTTGATTCATGACAGTAGCAGCTACAGTGTTAAGTGACTTATGTATATTTAGTTAAACAAGTTGAGTGTGATTGATGTTAAGTATGTTAGACTGTAGAAGCTTAAGCGAAGTTGTTTAACACCTTGATGAAGGTTACTGAGCTATTATACTTAGAGAGGAAGCCTCTAGACCTTGAGAGTTGGTGAGCATATTAAGTCTTATTGTAGGAAATATCGCGACATAGAAAGGTGATATCACACTGTCGGAGGAGCTGCGGTGTGAGATATCGCAGGTTAAGAGTTGAGCAGAAGAGTAATTTTTTGCATCATCCTAGAAGTTGCAGTGCGATAAGAGCTAGTCCCGTAGTAGAGTCAGCTAGGAAGAGAGAAACAATGCGTGAAGAGAGATCCCACTGGTTAGTAGAGTCAGGAGAACCCAGGATGCTACAGAACCCGGTTGAGGAAATGTGATTCTTCAGCCGCCCCATCTAGGATCACTTCGGGTGATACTTCAGGTTGTTCTGCGGTCTGTCGCCGAAAGGTCCAGTGAGCTAGGGGTTTTGTTGGTACAATAAAGTAAACTCGGGTCTGCACAAGTTAAGACAACACAACCTCCCTATTCTTTCGGTGGCTAAAATAGCCCCAAATTTCATTTTTAATTTGCCAAAATCTAGGCTTTTCGGTGGCTAATGAACAGTTGAAATGTTCGCCTAAGCCACCGAAACCTGAGCTTTGATTTTTTTTTTAAAAGTAGAGTCCAATGTGTTTCAGACTTTATTAAATACCCAAATCTCTCATAATGAGCCTCAAAAAAAAAATTGACTTCCTATCACTACATAAAATAAATTGTCTAAGTCTAATTTATTTGAGGAGATAACATCTGGCTCCTACTTGGGGATAGAAACCTCCCTATGAGGATCCAAGAACCACAGACCAAATTCCTTTCCTAATAAACAAAAATCAAACCTGTCCTCTAGTGTTCCATTGGGCATGGAGTTATTTTGCAAAAACAACAAAACAAAAATGATATTTACAATGACAAGGCTTTGAAGCCTTAGATGAAATAGAGTTCCAGAAATCACCCATTGACTGGGCCATCAAACATTTCTTCACCTTCCAGAATTTGCATTTTGAAAGTGTTTTTCTATTGTACTTTAGTTATCACAAAAGGACCTGTCCATAGAGAATCAAATTGACTGTGCTTTCCCTTGTCTTTCCTGAAAGTATCCCATTTTAGAATCCAGTCTCCAACCTGAAAATTGTCCACTTTTTCTTTCTTGTCAAAAGTATTTTTTATCTTCTTTTGGTGAGCTTTTGACTTCTCTATCAACTGTTCTCTAACTTGCTGCAACTCAACCAAATCAAGCATTCTTCTTACCATGTCATTTGGTTCATCTTGCTCCTATTGAAAGAACTTGGCTACTGGTAGAACTAGCTGGATGGGGGAAATAGCACCAGTACCATAAAAAAACATAAAAGGAGAAGTCCCTATGGATTTTTTTTCGGTCACTCTGTCAGCCGAAAAAGCAAAATTTAGTTTAGAATCCCAACTCTTGTGATTTTTCTCCAATATTTTTCTAATGATTCTAACTAGGTTCTTATTGGATGACTCAGCAAGGCCATTGCCTTGAGGGTAGTAGGAAGTAGAATGAACCAATTGAATTTCCATTGAATCACACATGTCAACCAATGCACTAGCTTTAAAGGCTGGTTCATTATCAGTCTCTAGTCTTCTTGGGCAGCCAAATCTGATAAAGATGTTTTCATATAGAAATTTCATGATGAATTAATGAGTGGAATTCCTTGTGGGGATTGCCTCTATCCACTTGGTGAAATAATTAGTGGCTACTAGGATCCACTTGTGCTGACCACTGGATGAAGGATTAATCTCACCTATGAAATCAAGACCCCACTGCTGGAAAGGACCATTCACTACAATAGGTCTAAGGGGAAAATATTTGAGCTACTGCTTTCCTATAAATCTTTGGCATTTTTCATAAGATTTCACAAAGGTACACACATTAGAGAAAAGAACATGCCAATAGTACCCAGCCCTTAGAATCTTGTGGACTGTAGTTTTCTGGTAATGATGGCCTCCACATATGCTTGAATGGAATTGATGCATGAATTGAACTGACTCTTCTTCATCTAAACATCTCAGCAAAGGATCTTTCCAATACATGAGATTTTTAACTATGCAAAATTTAACAGACCTAAGCTTAAGAGCCCGTGCTTGAGTCATGCTAAGTTCAGGGGGAACTTCTAAATTTTGGAAAAAATGAATTATACCTTATTCCACTCACATGAAGACAAATTCTCATCCACCTGCTAACTGTCATGTTTCCCTTCTGTTGCTACCTCTGTCTACAATTTTTTTGAACTTATACCAATGAAATTCATGCCTAGTAGATCACAATTTTCTTCAGCCATAAGCTTAGCTAGGCCTTGGACTTTTTCTAGGTTGGCGGGATTTACTTCTATGTCAAACTCAATCAGCTTTACAATCCATTTGGATCTCTTTCCATCAATGTCAGGATGGGATAAGACATCCTTCATAGAAGCTGAAGGGACATAGGCAATGACCTTTGTGTGTAGAATATAAATTATGAAAGATTTCAATGACTTAATAAAAGCTTATTTTTCAATAGGATCATACTTCAGTTCAGCATCCCTTAATGTTTTACTGAAAAACAAAATAGGGTGATCAAGACCTTCATCATCTTTCTGTAACAAAACTGTCGGGACTGTATCATAGGAAGCAAAAGCAAAAATATAGAATCCCTTGGTATAGTCTAGACTAATTAGAGTGGGAGCTTCCATGATAGCCTACTTGATGGCTTCAAAAGCATTTCTTGCATTTTCTGCCAACTTGATTTCAGATTCCTTCCTCAACATAGAAGTTATGTGTTTCACTAAATTAGAAAAATTTGGAATAAACCTCCTGACAAAATTTATCTTATCGAGGAATGACTGAATATCCTTTTTTGACCTAGGTATTAATAATTTTTTAATTGCTTTGATCCGAACAGGATCAATCTTCACATCTTCTGATGAAACTATGTGGCCTAAGAGTTTTCCCTCCTTGAGACTTTTTTAGGTTCAGGGATATCACAAATTTTCTGTATTTCAGAAGAAAAAAAAACCCTTCTTAAGTGCTGCAAATGTTCTTCATAACTGTTTGGGTATACATTGAGGTCATCAAGATGTATGAGAACAAACTTGTCCTTTAATCCCACAAAGGCTATGTCCATGGCCCTTTGAAAGGTGGCCCTAGCATTCATCATCCCAAATGGCATCTTGGAATACATGAAGGTACCCCAAGGAGTGGTAAAAGCAATTTTTTCTTGGTCATCAGGGTGTACAGAAACTTGATTGTATCCTGAGAAGCTATCTAGAAATGACATGACACTAGCTCCTGAAACTCTTTGCAACAGATGTTCCATCTTGGGTAAGGGATAGTTGTCTTTGTTGGAGAATTTATGTAGGTTTCTAAAATCAACACATAACCTGATCTCACCATTTTTCTTCCTCACTATTACTAAATTTGCAATCCATTTAAAATACCTCAGTGGGATTATGATTTTAGCATCACGGAGCTTTTTTATTTCTTTCTCAATCACATGAAGTAAGAGAGGACTGATAGGCCTTAAATTATGTTTGAAAGGGATGGTGTCTTTTTCTAGGGGAATTCTATGTTGAATGATATCTGTATCATATGTCTTCAGATCACTATATTCCCAAGCAAATACATCAGCAAATTCTTTCATAAGACTACAAAATTCTGACCTCTGATCAACAATCAACTCAGTAGAAAAAATTATGAATCTAGGATGACTTTGGATACCTATGTTATGCTATGGATAGTGGGGTATTTCTCCCTTTTCACAGGTTTGAATGGGACATCATTATGGTCAAAAATATTCTCAAGAGGTACTAGACCCCGAGGTATATGATTGCTTAGCAACTGAACAATATTGTGTTTTCCCTTTTTCCCCTTCAACTTAGGCTCCTGGGATTCCTCTATATTTAGATTTTCTTGGTCAATATGCATATCATAAAATTCCTCAACAACTTGGAGAAATATACTAAGTTCATCATCATCCTCAAATACTTTCCAATATTTAACATTATCGTGTAGGGATGGCATGTACTTGACTTGGATTTCATAGTTCAATTTAGGAGGAATAGGAGGAATGAACATACTGGCAGAGATAGCAAGGCAATCAGCTAGATGGTTCATAGATCTAGGTATATAGGAAATGTCAAAAATCATGAAAGAGTCCCTAAGTTTCCATACCTCATCTTTGTATGCTTTTAGCCTGACATTCTTTTCTTGAAAAGTGTTGTTCACCTGTTGTATGATGAGATTTTCATCTCCAAATATCTTCAGACACATGATTTCCATCTCCTTATCATCCTTTACTCCCAATAGAAAAGCCTCATACTCTAGTATATTATTAGTAGTCTTGAAATCAAGTTTATAATACAAATGATTAGTCTCCTTTGAGGGAGAAATCAAAACTACACCTCCAGACAGAGATGATTACTTCTTTAGGTTGTTGATAGGTAGGCTTTGTGAGCTGCATAGCTACTGGTTGAGAATCATCTATTTGCAGAATACATGCCCCAAATTCTATGTCCACTGCATAGATGGGATGATTTACATAATTTCTTTCATTACTGATGACGTAGGAAAGCTGATTTTCTTTGTAGAGTCTCTTAGTTTCTCCTCCAAACATCGAGATTGTAGCATAAGTAAGGTCCATTTGTAGGGTACCACCTAGCCTTTTACTCCATGAATGAGACAAGAGGAGGCTAAAATCGGGTGGGATATCAGTAACCACTACATCCATCACTATGCTTTTTGAAGGTAGCTGGAAGAGGTTTATGACAAGGTCTTTTATGAGGCCTAGGCATTTAAAATTCCTAGAGTCAAAAGAGAAAAGATCATGGTAAGGTTTGGTGATGCTGATCCCAAGCTCATCCATAAATACTTTTGTCATAAGATTGTGGGATGCTCCTGAGTCCAGCAAACAATTGTGAAGGATCTTGTCATGGATGTTCAAGGATATATAGAAGGGTGGACAGGACTCATCCAATTTTTCAACCATAGGACCTAGTTTCATTATGGGCTTATCATCTTGCAAATTCACAAAGTCATCATCTACGGGTGTCTTTGGTTGAAGAGATTTCAGTATAGATGACTTAAAGGAATCATTCTTCATAATCTCTATCAAGGGAAAAGGGATTTTCAGTTTTTGAATTTCTGATTCAAGATTGAAAGAATAAGACAATTTGTCAGAAGTTCTTCCCTCTTGTGGTGGAGGTTTAAGCTGGATTTGATCGTGGACTGATGGCTGCAATGGTCTTTGCTGTTGTTTTGAAGGAGAAACAATATTTTTTGTAGGAGCAGCAGACTATCTTGTAGGGACAGGATTCTTCTTTACAAGAGTAACAATCAAAGGCTTTGGAGCAGCAGGCTTGGACCTCAAATTGTAACCTCCTTTATAATCTACCTGATACAATGATTCTTCAGTGATTTGCTTGTTCATGAGGGCTTCCTCATAATCTTCTTATGTCAAGAAAGAGGGATCTACTTCATCTCCCATGCAATTGATATTTTCTTCTGCTTCTCCTTCTCCATGAGTAAACTCTTGTTCTTCTTCTAACACAACATTTTGGAAAGGAGCTCTGATGATTTGTTCCTCAACTTAATTCCTATCCCTTTGGAGGATTTGAGCCGATGGGTTATTTCTTCTGCAAGGGAAAATATTAGGGTTTCTGGGAGCATTTGGCCCTTTACCTATTACATGTAGTTGACCTCAATATTTAAGTTTAGACATTTTAGCTGTTAAGTTGTCCAACATCTTGGCCATTTTTTCCATTTTGGTTTCTGATGAAGAAGGGTCTGCAGATTGCTTCTTCCTATCCACTTTTCCCTTAAGTTTATGAGATGAAACAATATTAGACTCAACTTCAAGTGCAGCATCTTGCGTGAGTGATAAAGAAGCAGATATTCTTTCTCTGAGAAGAAGAAAGAACTCGGAGTTAAAATCTTTTGAATAAGTGATTTTGGATGAAGTCTCTGTAGGTTTGGTAATAGCAAGGATCTTGCTGAACATTTTGTTAAATCTTTTTGTGAAATTTGAAACAGACTCGCCATTATCTCTCCTAAAATTGCTAAACTCTGTGATATAGTAAAGTTGGTCTCTTCTTTCTCCTCAATGCTTCAAAAATATGTCATCTAGAGCTTCAATGCCAGCTACTGATCCAACAAGTAACTATTTGAACCATTTCCTAAACCGACAAGTAGTTATTCATAATTGTTTTTTAATCATATATAATAGGTTTTTGAGCCAGATACAAACTTGGTTCGGTTTGATGTTTGTATGAACCCATATGTGTTTTGTGTAATATAAAGTTGTTATTCAATCTACTATCCTTGTCTCTTGTGTTTGTATGATCTTATTATTCTTTATGTGTATTATTGGTAACTTAGTTATTTGAGTGATTACAACACTTGCTTTGAACTTAAATTTTCTTAATTGATTAGATCTACTAGTTATTTAACTTGGTCTTCTCAAATCCACCTTGTTCCAATGGAGTCGCCAGATAGATGATTACAACCAGGATGATTTCCACACTTTGTCTATCATCAAAGTGGGATCTATGTTGTCTCCCAGGGAAAATGAGCTTCAGTCTCTTTCCCCAATAGTGGCGCCAATTTGTTAGCGCTCCAGGAAACTCTTCTAAGATGTAACTTAAAGATGCCTGGTAACTTAGTTTTATCTTAATGATTCACTCAAATGGATCAAGTTAGATGACTCAATCAAACCTCACTCACTCAAGACATGCATAAACATAACCAACTTAACAAGGATTTTAACTATCATTGTTTAGAGAGTTGTAGATAAATGAATGTACGAAGAACACTTAATTTACTAGCAGAAACATACACACAAAGTATATATGAATGGCCAGATAAAACAAGTAAAGTACTTACAAATTCTAGTTTATGGATGCATTGACAAGTTGATAGTTATCAAACATCAGACAAATAGAATCATGAATTTGACATTCAGGTGCAAGTAATAGAATAGTCAAGAAGATGAAGATCTGAACAAGTAATGGAAAAAGAAGCTTGTATTACTAATCTCAAAATGAGAAGCTTAAGCTTACAAAGTATGAAAAAGTCTCCAAAAGTTGAACCCTTTGTTCTACAGAAGTTACAAGCTTTATAGACTTTACAAAATTATTCTACATCCTGAAAAATGGGATCGAATTTAATAAAAATAGACAGTCATAAATATTTGCTAAAAATAGGAAAAGATCCTATTTCGATGGTCAATCTCAATATCACTAAATATTCCTGATATTCGAACTCTTTGACAGCTGCAATAGAAACTGAAGGAGAATTCGAACTTGTCATTTGGCAGACAAGTCACCTTTTACCAAAGTAGGTAGGAAATGGGATCTTATTCACCTCATTGGCACCTCCAAAACTAAAACATAACCTTAATACTGATGCCCTTAATTATTATCTAGCATTATAAATCATCATCGAGGTGCTTGGATCAGCAAAAGTAAGATCTATGCAAAAATATGCTTCTCTGCCTTGTTTGCACTTTCAATGGCTAGTAGAGGAAAAATTCAATCCCGTTAGCTACCGAAAGCTCTGTTTTCAGTATCTAATGAACAGTTGAAGTGTTATCCTAAGACATTGAAAAGCCTATTTTAAAATCTAACCAATATTGCAACCATCATGCTTTACCGTAATGCTTTAAATCCTTAATGATTTTCCTCAGGTGTCTCTACAACTTGAAAAGGGTTTGGGATGGTGGTAGAATCAAAGGCTTCCTCTGAATCATAAATATTCATGGCTACCTTTGCTAGGGTTTCCAGCTTATGATGTGCTTGAGATTGATGGTTTGAATCCTTTGTTTGCAGTTTTGATAGCCTGATTTTCCTGTAGAGCCTAGTGTTTTCCTTCATTAACCTGAGATTACTTTATTCTAGCTTGGTATACTTCCTTTTTAGCTCTTGGAGAGAGTCATACAATTTAGTATTTATTTTGGTTAATCCTCCATTGGTTCTTTTAATTTCTCTCCGCATAACTTCTAGTTCATACACCTGCCTTAGCAGGTGGTTGATCTTATGGGATCTGGGTTCCTATAGCTTGCTTGATGAATCCTTTGCCACTTGTTGACCTTGATCATCCTTTGGTGTAGGTTAGGGAATATACTCATGCCCTGTTGCAACCTAATTTTCTAGGTCAGCTCCCTGCTCTTCTTCATCCTCAGAATTAGTGTATGGTAGGTTGAGGACATTTTTGTCTTGTGAAGAGGCCTCCTCTTTCTCTGTCCTCTCACTGAAGTCTAGATTCCTTTTGGCCTTCTTAGTCTTAGAATATGGAGAGGTTTGGTCAACTGTAATTGGAGAGATCACTCTCCTCTTCCTCTTTCCACTTCTAGAATTGGAAGAATTCTTTGAAGAAGACCTCCTTTTGTCCTTTGGCTACAGCTCTATTTCAAATTCATTATAGAATAGGAAGTATGTCTAGGAAAAATTCCTTCTTTGCAGCAGCTCAAAGACAATTAGCTTGATCAAGCCATGATGAGATAATATTCCTACAATTTTGGTTTGCATGTCTCTGACTTGATGAACCATCTTAGTCAATATTTTGTAGAGGTAAAAAGGTAGGTTCAAGGCGCTCCTTCCAGTGAAGTGATTCATTAATTTGAAGTTATAGATAATTACCCTATTGTATCTACCCTCATAGGTTAAGTAGACCAGAGTTGACTTCAATAGGTGCTGTCATTTCTCGTCAAGACAGGACGTAGGGATGGTTTTCTTCCATACAATAATTTTGTGCTCAGGTTTTAGGTAAGACCTGAATTCCACATTCTTTGTAACAATGGTCTTAAACCAACTTTCTCCAATCCTTGGAGGATCTGTCACTTCAGATATAAGAGCTTCATCCACCTGGAATTCTTCCATGCCGATCACTGCTTTTGTGCCATGAAACGTGAGAGCAAAGGCTTCTGCTACTTGTTGATGAAATCCTTGAATTTTTTCACAAACCTGTAATAGCCTATGTCTTTGAACAACTGACATACCTCTAGGTCTGATTCCAGGTAACCGATATCACCTAGCTCTTTACTTAGGGTAGGTCCTCCTCTCTTTATTTTCGGACTACTTCTCTGCACCTGCAATTTGAAAATTCAAACTTTGGAGAAGGAAATACATGGCAGCATTAGTGAATCTTGGGCTTAGTGAGGACAGACACAAGGAATGAGGAATGAATTAAGGGGATGCCCTGATTTTGAGGGATATAGTTGGTAATTGCGATTTGATAAGGGTAATGGTTTAGCTGATGAGACCCATAAACTAGAATGTGCATGGAACGTGATCATATGAATTGGAATTACAATACTCATGGTAATTAGATCACCAATATGGGACAGGCATAGGGTAAAGAGGGCTTGGGATTAGATAGGTCACATCAAATTCATAAAAAAGCCTCTTACCAATTCATAATTGACTACTCATTTTGTATTTTTGGTGGCTAATGGTTAATGATAGTGCTTCCATCCTAATGGTTGCTGAGTGTGAAAGACATGCTAACCATTTCAACCTCCCTATGCTTTCGGTGGCTAAAATAGCCCCGAATTTCATTTTTAAGTTGACAAAAGCTAGGATTTTCGGTGGCTAATGAACAGTTGAAATGTTTTCCTAAGCCACTAAAACCTAAGCTTTGATTTTTTTTTAGAAAAATAGAGTCCAATGTGTTTCAGACTTTATTAAATACCCAAAGCTCTCATAATGAGCCTCAAAAAAGTTTTTTTTTTACTTCCTATCACTACATAAAATAAATTTTCTAAGTCTAATTTATTTGAGGAGATAACACGCTATATCACCAATATACAAGGATATAAACCCTGGAACCCTCAAATAAAAAATTGATAAAGATGTTGAACTTTAGAAATTTATCAACAACCTGCCACAACTATTTCACAATGCCCAACAAATCAACACCACGCATAAACTCACAAATTCGAGCTTTGTATAATGAAGTCTCACCCCACAAATCAACCAAGTCTCACCACAACCAAACTTCATGGGACTTAATAGATCCTCATTCATCTGAAACCCTGACAAAACATCCAAAGTGGTAGAAGCCGAAATCTCATAATTCACACCATGTATCCCAAAACCTCCAGTTAATGAGGTAGATGAGGGAACACTTTATCTTGAAGGAAATAATAAGGAAGCAATAGATGAAGAAATCACCAACCCCATGGAATCTGAAGAAATCGACAACCATGTTGACTTGCAACTGGAAGTTGAAAATCCCATGACGACAAATAACCTTCTGAACACTCCATTAACTCTAGACCATTCACCATCGCCATCACCACCACCAATTCCAAATTCCCCTCACAATACAAAACCACCACCTTCATCACCACATGATGCATAGACAGCTACAAGCCCCACCCATGAAATTCAACTAGTTAACCTGGCCACAACAGAAGTTTAGTCAACTGAAAATACACCGACCGAAGAGAAACAAATAGAGAAGCAACAACCAACATTAGTACCAATAGGAACAGTGGTGGTCCATCACTCTAAACACAAAAGCAAAAGAAAAGAAAAAATAAAAACAACAGACACAACAACAATTATCCACCTTCATCAACTAGGGTCGACTACTGTAGTTGACACACCAAAGCTTAGAGATGGAGAACTGGACCAACTATTAGGATCACTCAATAAAGAGGCTGCAACAAGAAATAAAAGTAGAAGAGAAAAGATAGAAAAACTTCAAGCAGAACAAGTCGAATTCCTCACCAAATGCAGGAATCTGACACAAACAGTTTTACCAGGAATAACAGAGACTGACAACGACAAACCATTGGAGAGAGCATACTAGTTGTTGGAAAGTGTCGTGTCAAACCTTCATATACAAATGAAGGCCAATAAATATGAGCAAAAAGGAGATACTTCTGCACTATTGAGACATCAGTACACAACATTTTTTGGAATCCCACAAGGTACTACAGGAGCATTTGGATGAATCTATCACTACAGAAGAAGTACTGCAAAAATGGTATACTTATTATGGCCAGGTATTCCAGCAAGCTTGAGAGACTCGGGAACATATCAAATCATTATAAAATCAACAAGGTCTAGAGGAATCAATGAGGAGCACAGTACAAAATCAGATTGTACTGGAGACAACAAAACTCAAAAAATTGGAAAAACAAGCACATCAGTGGATGAATCAAGCACTACCAAGCCTCGATGCACTTGACAAAATTTTTCCATGAATGAAAAGATTACTCGACACAACAAAGGAAAAAACTCAATTGTTGGGAATCAACATGATCAATATCACAGACCTACCAATACAATAGAAGATGTCGATTATGTCAAGCGTTACAACCTTGACCATTGACATTCATAATGCTCTTCACAATTGGACAGAATTTCAACATCAACTAGCCATTACAACAGGAGCCATTGTGGAGATATGTGTACAGAAATGACCATCCATTCAACTGTAGAGCCCATGAAGATAGAGCAATTGGAAGAAAATTACTTCAGACCGGATGATTTTACCTCCCCTGTTTCTTCAGGACGAATAAAGATTTTGTTCTTGGGGAATATGTTGGAGGATCTAGTCGGTGATCCGACTAGACTAGTTATCCTACTAATTAGAGATTAGGTCGACCTCCAAAGGCTGTTTCAGTTGACTAAACCGACAAGTAGTTATTCATAATTGTTTTTTAATCATATATAATAGGTTGTTGAGCCAGATACGAACTTGGTTCGGTTTGATGTTTGTATGAACCCATATGTGTTTTGTGTAATATAAAGTTGTTATTCAATCTACTATCCTTGTCTCTTGTGTTTGTATGATCTTATGATTCTTTATGTGTATTATCGGTAACTTAGTTATTTGAGTGATTACAACACTTGCTTTGAACTTCAATTTTCTTAATTGATTAGATCTACTAGTTATTTAACTAGGTTTGATTTGAAATTAACTAGATTTGCTTAGAACTTGTATGTTGGATCAATTTTTTTGAGGACATATAATTTTTGAAATAACAAAGTTGAATGTGTGTGGATTATTATAGATTCCTATGCCATCTACGTTACAGTATGTGCTTTTCTTTCCTATGTGATTGTTTTTCCAAAGCTTACATTTCATTTCGTTTTCCTCATATCTGAAGCATAGTGTTGAATAGTTCAGAATTCATGCTTGCTGTGCTCTGACTATTGTTTCAGATATTTCATAAATGTTTATGCTAAATTTAATATGGAATTCATCTTATGATGCTCTATATTGATGTATTTTTCATGCTTCTTCCTTATCCACCTGAAATCAATGAATGACTGTAACTAAATGGTTATCTTGCCTTTGATGAAATCTCATGTATGAGACCTTTGTACTATATTTATCTATTTTGACTCCATTGCCCAATGGTTATGTGTATTGTTTTAACCATCTTCATAATGTTAAAGTGTTGATCATTATATCTGGCCTTGTTAAATTTATATTTGAGAGATCCCTCTCTGGAAAGGAAAACCAGTTTCTTTCTGAAGTGGTTTTTTGCTGTTACCTGTGGGATTTACCTTTTGCAACCTCGGTACGTTTTGAGTGATAACAAATTGGCGCCGTTGCTAGGGAACGAAGGTTCAAATATTCCCTGGGTATGAACAACATACTTTCAGATTTGATTTTTGATGGTGAACAACAGTCAGATATCAGCAAGGTTATGCATCTTTCACCTGGTGAATCTAGTTTTCAGAATTCCTATAGCGACTCCACTGTCTGAAGATTGCAAAGTTTGAAGAGTTGATTCGGTATATTCATTTGTCGAGATGATTTCTTTGTCTGCAAGGTATGCTCCTATGAATCATACTCACATTCCTGGTTTTCCAAATCGAATACCTAAAGTAGATTGGCAAACATGTCTTCCAAAGTTTAATGATCAAAAGAATGATGATGCTGCCCTTCATTTGGTTAGATTTCATATGCATATACATAAGCTAGGAGTTAAATTGCATGAGGATTCTTTAATGAAAATGTTCATGGCTACTTTAGAAGGAGATTCAAGGTCATGGTATGAAGGGTTACCATCAGAAATTTTCTTTTCCCTTATTGATTTTCATACATTATTTCATGAACATTACAAAAACCAATACCGCTCCTTGTTGCTGGTTTAAGATTGTTGTACGCATATTAAAGGTTTCATTGGAGATTTGGAAAACATGTATAGTGGTGATGATTTAATGGATGAAGAGATTTTAGAAATTTTATATGCAAACGCATTTCAGAAAAAAAGGAATACAAACTAACTATCTTCACATTCAAGAGAGCTCTCAACAGTTAATAGTTTCTTCCTCTACTGAAAGAGACATGAGCCAAAACTTTGATTCAACCAGTTACATTTCTTTTCCTAAAGTAGATGATAATTTGCAGCAGTCTTGTCAATCTTTGTGTGACCAAGAAGGAAGTTGGGATGCTCAATCAAACTCTTCTTCATATTATTCAACCTCTGAATTTTTGTTTCAATATGAGGCTGCTTATTCCCAATCAGAAAAATCCTTTTTGCAACAGCAATTTCCTTTAAGTTCTAATGCTTCTGTTGGTGATTACATAAAGAATTCTGATTCTGGAAATTTTCAGTCTTACGATCCCTCCACATATTTGTTTTCTGAAAATACAATTAAAGAGAAAAAAAACCTTGGATTAGAATTGGAAAAAAGATATGAGCATGAAGATGATCAGCCTAGTGATGTGAAAGAATAGGGTTATACTCTTGATGGTTTTTCTGAAGATTGCGGTCAGCTTGTTAAAAATTATGTTAGTGATGGTTTTAAAGAAAATTTTAGTCTACTTATATATAATGAAAAGGAAGAGAAATCATGCCATCAATATCAGTATGTGAAAGAACCAACAGTGTGCAATAAACAAAGGGATCACAAAGAAGGAGATGACGACTCTCAATGGGATGTTTCTTTAATCTTTCCAATTCAGAAATGTTTTGTCAAGAAGACATCTTTCTGCTTAATCTTGTTGAAGAACAAAATGATATTCCTCTTGAAGTTCTTGAGAAGAATGGAGATGTACATGTAGAAATATTAAATGAAGTTGCTGATATATCATTGAAAAACAATCATGAGAATTCCTTTCAAAGCTCTTTTAAAGATCGGTTTGACAATATGCAAGAGGAGTTACTTTTTGGACAGCCTTGTCATGACAAACAGGTGATTGAGTATTTTGAAATTTGTCATTTTTTTTATGATCCAGTAGCAGAGTACATGGATAAATTTTTTAGATGGAATAGTTGGTTATATGTTTGCAGAAAAGGACAAATTTTTCATCCTAACCTATTTCTATTTTGTTCTTATGTTTTAATTTCGATCAAGCATGAGGAAGAAATGGGATTATTGGATAAATTGCTTGATTGGCTTCATTGGAAGTCAGATTTTGCTTGATTGGGTATTTGTGCTTAGTTAATTAGGATAGGTAGGCATGAATAAGCTCAACATGGTGAGCATTTATTTCAGTAGTTTTCAGTTTGGTTTCAGTTTCAAGTGCAATTCAGTTATAGGTTATAGGTTGACAGAGTGGGGTTTGTTTGCAAAATGGTTTCAGTTGATGGTTCAGTTCAAAATAGGTTGAGGATTTCAGAGAAAAATCAAGAGAAACCCAATGGATTTGGCACCTGATCTACGGGGTTCTTTGCTACCTCTCAGGGAGGATAGCATCCCCAAATGGAGCCAGTTGTTAGCACCTCTATTTTGAACAGTTGTAAAAGAAACATGGTGGAGAAAAAATAAAGGTTACATGAACTTTGGCTAAGATTAATAATGTGAATCTATTATATTATGGCGTATAAAGGCTAAATTGGTTTGTAATCTGATGGTGTAGAATAAAAGAGGTGAAAATCTATGGTCTGGAATAGATTCGCTCTATGGAGATGCGTGGGAGATAAAGAAAGGATGATGTGGTTAATGAAACACGAAGATAGATGGTTGTGAAACCAAGCAGGTGAAATCTACGGTTGGCACAAAATCTGCTTTATAAAGAGGCACGTTTTAAAAAAAATAGAGGGCCCAACGGAATGTGTACATGCAGTCTTAATATAACGGCTTAAACAAAAAGCGAAGATCCATCAACGGTTGTTAGAAGTTCCGGAGGATGAAGTTGCACAGTGAGTGAAATGGAAAAGTAGTAGCGAAATAAAAACCATGATACACGTTGCGGTTCACAGTTCATTCCACGGAGGAAAGTGGTTAAAGTAAAACCGCTTAGTGGAGCCTCTGGAATAAACCATTATATAAAGGTGAGGTTGACTTATTTTTAAAAAATCATTTTATTTTTCATACTGGGGACGACTGAAGGAGACAACCCGCCATCCTTTCGCAATCAACCTTACGTGTATACAGTTATAGTCATAGGTAAGCTTCGAATACTTGACCTCTGTTTAGAGAATTACCGCCATTATTTGTTATGGAGAGAAAGCAGGGGTTAGAAGTTCTTAACCGAATTTTGGATGAAAGAGAGGAATTCATGGTTGATAGAGACAAAAATGTGTATGACCCAGTTCTGTCAGTCAAAAATGTATCAGTTTCTAAATAAATATTGTTGCAATATAGTTTATAGGGGAATGACGTTTTGAATGTCTGCAAGTATTTTCTATATTACTTCGCCATTGAACAGACTTTACTGTTTCCTGATTTTTCTTAATGGTGTAGAAGTAATTATTCACCCTCTGAGAGAGTCATTATGAGTCATTCCACATTCAAGATATTATGTAAGATTGATGCAAAAACCATTCATGGATTCCTTAATTTGCCTGATAGTTTCCCTGACAGTGGTGAATCTGTAAATGAGTCTATATTAATTGAAGTATACAAAGGTTGTAAAACTGAGGTTCGATGGGAATTTCTATCCAGTATTCTTAATGAAGGTCAATCGTTAGAGGGTCTTTTCCTGCCATATAGTATTCGCATTTTCAAAGAAGAAGTGCAATTGGTTGTGTCTTTGGTCTGCCAAATTTTAGGTCTAGACGACGACATTCATGTCAACGAAATTGTCTTGGGTTTTTTTATTGAAAATGAGTTTAGTCAGTCATGAGTCTGAGTCCCATTCAGTCCATTACTTCAGTTTGGATGAGTATTTAGCAGAATTCATTCACATCTAGTTATTTGAGTTCCCAAAAGTTAGATTTTTCAAATACCAATCATACTTGTTGAACATGCTGCTATGTTCAAATGTAACAGAGTTACAATTCTTATCTACTATTTTCTCTTTGGATATTCTAAAGCAAATCAATATGTTTGAGTTCATGAATTCCATTATGTCAGAGATGTACAAGTTGCTATTTGATGAGGTATTTCAGATTTGATTGTTGATGGTGAACAACAGTCAAATATCAGCAAGGTTGTGCATCTTTCACCTGGTGACTCCATCTTTGAAGAATCTAGTTTTCAGAATTCCTATGGCGACTCCACTATCTAAAGATTGCAAAGTTTGAAGAGTTGATTCAGTATATTCATTTGTCAAGATGAGTTCTTTGTCTACAAGGTATGCTCCTATGAATCGTGCTCACATTCCTGGTTTTCCAAATCGAATACCTAAAGTAGATTGGCAAACATGTCTTCCAAATTTTAATGATCAAAAGAATGATGATGCTACCCTTCATTTGGTTAGGTTTCATATGCATATACATAAGCTAGGAGTTAAATTGAATGAGGATTCTTTAATGAAAATGTTCATGGCTACTTTAGAAGGAGATGCAAGGTCATGGTATGAAGGGTTACCATTAGAAATTTTGTTTTCCCTTATTTATTTTCATAGAGTATTTCATGAACATTACAAAAACCAATACCCCTCCTTGTTGCTGGTTCAAGATTGTTGTACGCATGTTAAAGGTTTCATTGGATATTTGGAAAACATGTATAGTGATGATGATTTAATGGATGAAGAGCTTTTAGAACTTTTATATGAGAACCCATTTTAGAAAAAAGGAATACAAACTAACTATCTTCACATTCAAGAGAACTCTCAGTAGTTAATAGTTTCTTCCTCAACTGAAAGAGACATGAGCCAAAACTTTGATTCAACCAGTTACATTTCTTTTCCTGAAGTAGATGATAATTTGTAGCAGTCTTGTCAATCTTTGTGTGACCAAGAAGGAATTTGGGATGATCAATCAAACTCTTCTTCATATTATTCAACCTCTGAAGTTTTGTTTCAATATGAGGTTGCTTATTCCCAATCATAAAATTCCTTTTTTCAGCATAAATTTCCTTTAAGTTCTAATGCTTCTGTGAGTGATTACATAAAGAATTCTAATTCTGGAAATTTTCAGTCTAACAGTCCCTCCACATATTTATTTTCTGAAAATACAATTAAATAGAAATCAAACCTTCTATTAGAATTGGAAAAAAGATATCAGCATGAATATGATCATCCTAGTGATGTGAAAGAAGAGGGTTATACTCTTGATGGTTTTTCTGAAGATTGCGGTCAGCTTGTTAAAAATTATGTTAGTGATGGTTTTAAAGAAAATTTTAGTCTACTTATATATAATGAAAAGGAAGAGCAATCATGCCATCAATCTCAGTATGTGAAAGAAACAACAATGTGCAATAAACAAAGGGATCACAAAGAAGGAGATGAGAACTCTCAATGGGATGTTTCTTTAAATCTTTCCAATTCAGAAACATTTTGTCAAGAAGACATCTTTCTTCTTAATCTTGTTGAAGAACAAAATTATATTCCTCTTGAAGTGCTTGAGAAGAATGGAGTTGTAAATGTAGAAATATTAAATGAATTTATTGATATATCATTGAAAATCAATCATGAGAATTCCTTTCAAAGCTCTTTTAAAGATCGGTTTGACAGTATGCAAGAGGAGTTACTTTTTGGACAGCCTTGTCATGACAAATAGGTGATTGAGTATTTTGAAATTTGTCATGTCTTTTATGATCCAGTAGCATAGTACATGGATAAATTTTTCAGATGGAGTAGTTGGTTATATGTTTGCAGCAAAGGACACATTTTTCATCCTAACCTATTTCTATTTTGTTCTTATGTTCTAATTTCAATCAAGCATGAGGAAGAAATGGGATTATTGGATAAATTGCTTGATTGGCTTCATTGGAAGTCAGATTTTGCTTGATTGTGCATTTGTGCTTAGTTAAGTAGGATAGGTAGGCATGAATAAGCTCGACATGGTGAGCATTTCTTTCAACATTTTTCAGTTTGGTTTCAGTTTCAAGTGTAATTCAGTTACAAGTTATAGTTTGACAGAGTGGGATTTGTTTTCAAAATGGTTTCAGTTGATGGTTTAGTTCAAAACAGGTTGAATATTTCAGAGAAAAATCAAGAGAAACCCAATGGATTTGGCACCTGGTCTACGGGGTTCTTTGCTACCTCATAGGGAGGATAGCATCCCCAGATGGAGCTAGTTGTTAGCACCTCTATTTTGAACAGTTGTAAAAGAAACATGGTGGAGAAAAAATAAAGGTTACATGAACTTTGGCTAAGATTAATAATGTGAATCTATTATATTATGGCATATAAAGGCCAAATTGGTTCATAATCTGATGGTGTAGAATAAAAGAGGTGAAAATCTATGGTTTGGAATAGATCCTCTCTATGGAGATGCATAGGAGATAAAGAAAGGCAGATGTGGTTAACAAAACATGAAGATCAATGGTTGTGAAACCAAGAGGGTGAAATATACGGTTGGCAAAGACTCCGCTTTATAAAGAGGCGTGTTTAAAAAAAAATAAAGGGCCCAAAGGAATGTCTACATGCAGTCTTGATCTAAAGGCTTAAACAAAAAGCGAAGATCCATCAACGGTTGTTAGCGGTTTCGAAGGATAAAGTTGCACAGTGATTGAAACGGAAAAGCGGTAGCGGAATAAAAACCATGATACACGTTGCGGTTCACAGTGCATTCCATAGAGGAAAGTGGTTAAATTAAAACCGCTTAATGGAGCCTCCGGAATAAACCATTATATAAAGGTGAGGTTGACTTATTTTTAAAATATCATTTTATTTTGAATACCGGGGACGAGTGAAGGAGATAGCCCTCCATCCTTTCACAGTCAACCTTACGTGTATACAGCTATAGTCATAGGTAAGCTTCAAATACTTGACCTCTGTTTAGAGAATTACCACCATTATCTGTTATGGAGAGAGTGCAGGGGTTAGAAGTTCTTAACTGAATTTCGGATGAAAGAGAGGAATTCATGGTTGATAGAGATAGAAATGCCTATGACTCAGTTCTGTCAGTTGGAAATGTATCAGTTTCTAAAGAAATATTTTAGCAATATAGTTTACAGGGGAATGACGTTTTGAATGTCTGCAAGTCTTTTCTATATTACTTCTCCATTGAATAGACTTTATCGTTTCTTCAATTTGCTGAATGGTGTGCAAGTAATTATTCACCCTCTGAGAGAGTCATTATGAGTCATTCCACATCCAAGATATTATGTAATATTGATGCAAAAACCATTTGTGGATTCCTTAATTTTCCTGATAGTTTCCCTGACAGTGGTGAATCTGTAAATGAGTCTGTATTAGTCGAAGTATACAAAGGTTGTAAAATGGAGGTTCGATGTGAATTTCTGTCTAGTATTCTTAATGAAGGTCAGTCGTTAGAGGGTCTTTTCCTGCCATATAGTAATTGCATTTTCAAAGAAGAAGTGCAATTGGTTGTGTCTTTGGTCTGCCAAATTTTAGGTCTAGACGACGACATTCATGTCAATGAAGTTTTCTTGGGTTTTTTATTGAAAATGAGTTCAGTCAGTCATGAGTCTGAGTCCCATTCATTCCATTACTTCAGTTTGCATGAGTATTTAGTAGAAGTCATTCGCATCCAGTTAGTTGAGTTCCCAAAAGTTATATTTTTCAAATACCAATCATACTTGTTGAAGATGTTGCTATGTTCAATTGTAACAGAGTTACAATTCTAATCTACTATTTTCTCTTTGAATCTTCCAAAGAAAATCAATATGTTTGAGTTCATGAATTCCATTATGTCAAAGATGTACAAGTTGCTATTTGATGACGTATTGCCCAGAGTACTTGAAGAAATGAAGGTTATGATGCAATCCTCCCCGGAAGACAGGATTGGGGATTGGTTTTTATATAAAGACTTTACTGTTTTAAGAGTGTATGGTTTCACCAGAGAGCCATACAGGCTACCTATTTTTCTTACCCATAGAATCTTTGCACTTGAATTTATGAGACAAAGACTATATGCAAAGGAGGACTGCCCACTGTATCTTCTGAGGCTTATGTGGATCTGGAGGTGTCTATCAGAGAAACAACTGAGTATGACACGCCAAGTCCAAAACAATGGAGGACCGTGGAGATATTTGGGAAGACAAAGTATATTCTTCATCTTTAAAAGACAGGTGCTGCATGCTATGGAGCTATTTATTCGAGCTTTACTGTCACCAAGTTGATTTTAATTAAATGATCTATTATCAAAATTGAAGCATGTAGTTTATTCCTAGTTGTTAGGGTTATGGTTACAAAGACTTTGATTAACAGATTATTCAATTATTAATCTTCTTTGGAAGAAATTATTTATGTATATATTAGCATTTACTTGAGGTATTGAGGATTGGAACCCGTATGTTGGATCAATGTTTTTGAGGACATATAATTTTTGAAATAACAAAGTTGAATGCGTGTGGATTATCAGAGATTCCTGTGCCATCTACTTTATAGTCTGTGCTTTTCTTTCCTGTGTGATTGTTTTTCTAGTGCTTACATTTCATTTTGTTTTCCTCATATCTGAAGCATAGTGTTGAATAGTTCAGAATTCATGCTTGTTATGCTCTAACTATTTTTTCAGATATTTCATAAATGTTTCTGCTAAAGTTAATATGGAATTCATCTTATGATGCTCTGTATTGATAGATTGTTCATGCTTATTCCTTATCCACATGAAATCAATGAATGACTATAACTAAATGGTTATCTTGCCTTTGATGAAATCTCATGTATGAGACCTTTGTGCTATATTGATCTATTTTGACTCCATTTCCCAATGGTTATGTGTATTGTTTCAACCATATTCATAATGTTAAAGTGTTAATCATTATATCTGGCCTTGTTAAATCTATATTTGAGATATCCCTCTCTGGAAAGGAAAGCCATTTTATTTCTGAAGAGATTTTTTGCTGTTACCTGTGGGATTTACCTTTTGCAACCTAGGTACATTCTGGGTGATAACACACTGCATCCCGGGGAATGTGTGGTTCTTCCACATATTTCTAGTATATAGAACGACCTTTCACGTACCCTTTAGGTATATAGAAAGGCACTTCATGTATTCAGTGGTATGAAGGAAGTCCCCTTTCAAACGGTTGTGCATTAGATAACACTGTTATCCACCCATATGGAACTTCTCCATCCGAGTGTCGACATTTCCTATGTTGGCATAAAAAAGGACACTTATGGATTGAAGGTTGCCTAAAACACTATAGATGGGGATATTGTGAACTACATTCATTACCCATCCAGCTTGCTATTTTTACCTTTGAATATGTCAAGTGCCATACGCACCTTTTCCTATATGCAACCTGGGTACATAAGTGACTTTTCCTACATCATGTCGCGTACAGTACGTGAGTCTTTGTAATTGCAACCCACGTACAAATCTGTACGTGGGATTCCCTTAGAGCAACTCGCATGTCATACGCAGGTTGCCAGTATTAATACCCACGTACACCTTCCTTTGAAATTAAAAATAATAAATCACAATTATCTGAGATTTGTTAAGCCCTTAACCATAACCATATTAACTGTCTCAACCTCTTCAACCCTCGAAACTACCTTATTTCACTAAGTATAAATAAAGGCCTTGGGGAGGGTATTAATCAATAATACTTGGAGAGCAAAGTTATGCTGGTGGTGTCTATTTAGAAGTCTTTGGAGCAGTGGAACTCAGAATCCTTTGGTTACAGAGGAGTCCTTGTCTCAGGCATTGGGTTGTAATCTGAACTCATTCACTATTGTTAATAAAGATAATCCTTCTTCCAAATGTGTTTTGAATGTCTTTCATGTATCATGGTTTGATGAATACTTATGATTAAGCACTCTGTATATGATTTATCCGACCTGTTTTATATACATTAGAGGAATTTTGGGGTCTAAAATGGGCCTCCTAAGGAAAATAATAAAATATTAGTTAAAATAATAAAATAATAGTTAAAATAATAAAATAATATTGATTAATTTTGGAGGAAGAAAGAAAAAAACTACTTTTTTTGTTCGTATTTTCGACATATCTCATTGTTTTTTTACTCAAATTTCGATCGGGACAGCTCGTTGGATGCGGAATTTGATTCTGCATCCAACGAGTACCCACACTGCATACTTTTGACGGACCCTGCTACCCCAAAAATAAGAAATACCTGAAAAAATGTGATGATGACATCATCATCACATTTTTTCAGGTATTTCTTATTTTTGGGGTAGCAAGGTACGTCAAAAGTATGCATTGTGGGTACGAGTTGGATGCAGAATCAAATTCTGCATCCAACGAGCTCTCCCGATCGAAATTTGAGTAAAAACACAATGAGATATGTCGAAAATACGAACAAAAAAAGTAGTTTTTTTTAATGACAAATATGTCAATTCAACCATTATGGTTGACTTATTTTATTGAAATTCTATTGGTTCTTGAATTCCAACTCACAAAAACTTATTTTGGCACGTTTTCTTATAAGGCCCATTTTAGACCCCAAATTTCCTCTAATGCATGTATCATCTTGCACTTGGAGGATTTGCTCTTGACAGGTGAACGAGAAGCATCCCTGAAGGCTTTGGAGGAGAAGCAGAGCGGAAGAGGACAAAGCTAGGATCGACCGTCATTAATCGCGTGAGTCTATACTATCCTCTTATTTCCTTTCTGTACTCTAAAGTCGATTTCCTGCAAGTTTTATGAGTATGTTGGCAACCCGAGACCTTCGGTTATAAGGTGTTTATTCATGTACAACAGAACTGGTGATTCTGCTGGGGAGCCCAGACTGCTGTAGGTTATTTTCTGTCACCCTTGACCAGTCTTTACCTTGAAGTTTGTGTGTGGTATTTTATCATGGTTCATGCTTACCATAGTATTTGAAAACCTTGTGGATTTTCCTTTTTTTTGAGAAAATTTTGTACCTGTACACGGGTTGCTCTCATACACAGTCGCGTACAGAGGCTTGCATATGCAGGTTGCTACATTGGACAGTCGTGTATAGTACGCGAGTTTCCCTTGTACACAATCGCATACAAGCCTGGAAATAGGGATTTTGGGCTAGGGTTTGCTTGTCCCTGTCTTTATGTAATTCATGTTTGTTAGTTGGATTTCTTTATGAATACTGTGCAGTTAATCTGAAGACCTTGGTGACCACACTTTGTGCTTTCTTGTAAAGCCCTTGGGTTTCTTTTATTTGGATTGTCTTCTATTGGCATTTTGAAGTAAGTTGGCCTGTTTGGGTTATAGGTTGAAGTGTCTCTATTCAAATTAGTGGTCAAGGTTTTGGGCATTGTTTTTCCAATCTATATTTTGATAGTGGTTGGTTTTTCACTTACCTTTGTGAGTTTACAGTGATTTCTTGTCATTGTACACACCCAAGATAGGGTTCTCGGTCTCCCTTTGTTGGTTTATTCTTAGTTTTATTGACCTGTTTACTTCAGTTTGCTTATTTTATACAGTTGATTTGATCCAAGTATACTCAAGTTTAGTACATTTTAGGTGCATAGTAGAGTTTGAGCATTTTAAAAAGTGAAAAGAAAAACATTTTCAAGATTTTGCATTTGCTTTTGCATTAGTAGTTTTCATTTCAATTTTAAAATATAATCTCAAAAACTACAAAAACATAGGCTTAGTTTCTCTTTATCGTTTGCATTTGTTCATCAATTTATATTTACAAAAAAGAAAAAGAAGTTTGCTTTAATAGTGGCAATTTGCTTTGAAAAAAAATACACCTTTACTTTTTTATTTCTTATTGAGTCAAAAACACCATAGTTCATCACTCCATTTCCCTATGAGTAAGAAATATCCCTTTAAAATGAACGCAATAATTAAAATTTACTAGTAATTTTTATTTTTAGGGGCCTTTCACCTTCTAGCTTAGGCTAGACTTGTGGGATAGGAAGTGTAAACTTCCCATAAGTTTTAAAAATCAGACGCAGTGGACCTTTCGTTAGGTAAATCCTTGACTTTATCAATTGTATCTGGGAAGCTCCTCTCAAAAGGGAGTCAAGCACGAGGCCGCATGGAGGCATTGAACTAAGGAGATAACCCTTTGATTCCTTGTCAAAATGTAAATCAAGACTTTTACACATCTAGGGATTCTATCCTAGACAAGGTTTTGGGCTCAGCTACCCTGCCCATGCATACGAGTCAGGCTTGCGACTATCCCCCCAGACTGTTGGTATAGCTAAGGTAGCCTTTAGTCTCTTGACATTTAGGGTTCATACCTAGGTAAACTGGAAGGTGATTTCTGGTTCACCTTGGATGGGATTGGAAGGTAACCCTTGTTGTAAGTGTGGGAGGGCGGTGGGTGATTCCTCCGCTTGTGCCTAAGAACCACTTCAAGGACGCCAAGTAATCATTCTTCAACTTTCTTTAGGAAAGCATATCTTTCACCCTTGATTGATTTTTTGAGGCTTTAGGATTTTTTACAGTGTGTGCTCTGTGGTTTTTCCTGTGTTTAGTTGGCCTTAGGGTTTGATTTGTTAAATTTTCAATCATGGAGTACCAACCTATACGAAGGTCAAGAAGGTTGCAAAAACTTCCTCCTCTCATCACATTGGAACCTCCACCTCCACCCTAAAGGTGGAAATTGGACACGGATGGTTCATTTGAACCGGTAGGAGTAAGTGAAGTTATAGGTGAACCAGAACTTGTAGCTAACCGTTTTAATCTAGATACAGTTGAGATACAAGACTTACAGACTGATGAGTTTGCAAGGAATTTTAACACACCCTTGACTGATTTAAACGATCTTGTGATCGTTCAGGTTAGACCTTTTGATTCACCTGTTTTAGGTGTCCCTGTGGGTAGGATTATGTCTTCTGTGGGAGAAATTTCTTTTGTGTTCACCTCAGCCGTTCTGGTTGAAGAGGTACTACCTCCCCCGGTAAGTGCCCCTAGATCTAGTATACCTTCTACACCTTTGACTCCAGTGAGCCAAGTGGTCCAACCACCATTTCACTCAAACCTAGCAGGTACTTCTAGTGATATGGTTACTGGGATTCCTAGTATACCTACTATTTCGTCTTCCTTTCCATACACTACCCATAGTGGTCCAGTAGGATCCTCGGCGTTCGTCCAAGGATTTCCTTGGAATGGGGGGCACATTCCCCCATCCACTCCATACATAGGCCCATCATCTTCGTATGTAGGAGTGTATTTTGGAAACAATACCTCTTATGGGTAAAGTTTTCAAACTCCGATTTTGGCCCCGTTTACAAGATCTCTCTTTTCATTATTTAGCGGAGGGATATCGGCTCTTATCTTTCAGACCCCAATTTTGATTGGGACGGACCGAACTTCTTATAATGCACCTCCCACTCACAATCCCATGGCTTATAGATGGAATCCATTTCAGAGTAATCTACCCACTTTGCAACCGATGGCAAGGGGCAACCCCATCTTTACTTATGGGCATTCAGGGGCAGGTCCCTCTAATCCCTAGGCTGGCACATTTAATGCCCCGGTTCGACCCAAACTTTTGTTCTTGGCAATGTTAAACTTGCCAGATTTGTCAAAGTTGATGAATGACCCAGTGAGGCATGACCCCTCATGGCCACCTGTACCCACCAAATTTCCATCGGACATCCCTAAATTCGAGGGAAAAGTTGGTGAAGATCTTGGGGCTCATGCCACCACATTTCATTTATGTTGTTCTTCGAATTCACTGAATGAAGATTTAGTTAGGTTGAGGTTTTTCCATAGAACCTTAACAAATACCGCAGCAAAATGGTATATTCAATTGCCTTCTGCTACTTTCAGTAGTTTCTAGGACTTGGCTAGTGCATTTCTTAGCCACTTTCAGCTTCCCATCTGATATGATTTCGAAACAGACTTGTTATCTACCTTGAGGCAGAACAAGGCTACCCACATCTCGGATAATATCCAAGAGTGGAGGAGGCGAAAGAGCCTTATAAAAGCCATTATCCCTCCTGAGTTCCTTCTAGAGTGATTCCTTAAATCCCTATTTCCCTACATATCTAAGGACGTATCCACCTCAGGAGTGACGAATGAAGAAGAAGCCATTCTCAGGGCCCAACAATTGGATTTGATTTATTCACAATCTAGGATCTTGTATGAGATTATCCCTGAGGCACTGAGGCCTACGCATGATGGGGACAAGCCTAAGCCTGGACCCCATGCCGATGGTGTGGTTGGGTCCGTCAAATCTCCCACCATAGAGTCTTTGGCTAAGCAACTTCATCAGTTATCTGTCAAGCAGTCTACGGTGGAGGCAGCAAAGGCTGCCTCCTCCCCCTAGAGTGCAAATGTTTTTGCACAAACCTCTCAGAAGGGAAATCAGCAGCCCGGTGGGAAGAAAAAGAGAGGAAAGAAAGGAGAGGGAAACCAAAATAAGCAGAAACCCACAAAAAATGTTGATGGGGGCAAGAAAGAAAATAAGAAGGTTAAGTTCCCATGCAAGTTGTGCCACGAGGACCACCTTACTCACCTTTGTCCCCTTATGGAAAAAGCCCAAAAGCTGCTTAAAGCTCAACAACCGGCTGTCCTGAAGGACCCTTTTCCCTCAGGACAGAACTCTGCTTCAGCTTCTAATGTAGCAGGGGGCACTCAAACTTCCCCTGACCCAAACTATATCAACATGGTTCGATCTTTGAATTTGTTACATATGAGGAATAAAAATGATGAGAAAGAGGCTTCTGAGAAGGGTAAATATGTAGGTGAAACTTCTAACCCTCTCACGATAGAGAAGCCTACTGAAACTATGTTGAAGATACCAAAAGGTGTCTTCAAAAAAACCTTACATAACCCAAATGCTAGGGCTGATTCAAACTACTCCGTGGTTGAAGATCTAGCCCAAACCCGATGTGCAATGTCATCTTTAGAGGTGTTATAGAGTTGCCCGACCCAGAGGGATGCCCTCTTAGAACCTTTAGGTAGCATGGATTCATCGAGTCTCATGGAAAAATTTCATTTGTCTGATGCTAAAATTCGCCTACCTTACCATGTAGCCTTATCAATAGATGTCGTCCATGGTGGAAAGACCATTGGAAGGGCAGTTGTTGATGAGGGTGCTTCTACATGTGTTATGTCCTTGACTTGTTGGAAAGCTCTCGGATCCCCAAAGATGGTCCCGTCAAACACTCTACTTACTACTTTCAATGGAAGATCCTTTCATCCGCATGGTATCCTACCGGCTTTTGAAATTAAGCTAGCAGGGAAAGCAGTGTCTATTGAAGTAGAAGTAATTGATGCACCCTTGGACTATAATCTACTTCTGGGAAGAAACTGGACTTATGCGATGTCCGCTATTGCGTCGGCTATCTTTCATGTAGTGGTTTTTCCACATGAGGGAAAGTTGGTTACTATTGACCAACTTGATTTTACTCGAAAAGGCCGTTTAGATTCTAATGAGTCCGCTGTGCCATTGGTTGATCAGGTAAAACCTGTTGCATAGAGCTTGGGGGCTGTAATGTAAGCATCGCTGATGGCCACATTTGATATTCCAGCCCCGGTTAACTATATTGGTTCTACTAGTGTGGGGAGGTCCCTAGCCACAGTTGTTGATAGGACTGATCCTTGGGTTCTCCCTTCCCCCCACGAACCAGATGTTCCCTTATCGACAGTGGAAGTAGCTTACCAAGCTATCACTCGAACCACTGTTGATCCAATTCCAGATCCTCTCACAGTCTCGGAGGATCTGGAAGAATTCTATTTGCCTGCATGGGCAGAAAACTCTTTGCACTCTTCAGACTGTTTAGATATGGTTTTACCTTCTGATGAAGCCATCTTGGAAGCCATGTAATCTAAAAACAAGATCTTTGCTACTCTACGACGTTAACATGAATTGCATAAAGAGCATGAATGAAGCTCACAAATCCACAAGAAGAGAACCAAACAACATAGACAATACACACATAAAGACAACAGGTTGATAACGAAGTTTGTCCAGGATGGACTATGTCTCCGAGCCTGCTTCTCAATAGGAGGGGTGATCTATACTCTCAGCATAAGGGAAAATACATGGCAATGATACAATGATATCTTGGTGACAATGGTCAGGAAGAGAACCGCTGCCCAAAACACAACCAGACTGCTTCTAGCAACTCCAAATCCTGAAGACGGTGTAAAATGAGTATAAACACTCGTACCTTCCTCCTGCAAAGCTACACAATCTCCCTTCTCTCCTTTAGCTACAAAGTCTCCACTCCAAAGCATGCCTGGTAATGGAAAATGAGAGAGTCTATATAGGCTTGTATGGACTCCTCTCACATGATCCTCATGGTTTCTCAAGTTACAACAATTTTGCCTAAAAAGGCATATGGTTACAACTCCATGTTTGGTTATCATGTGGTTGGGATTTTTATTAAAAGCTTCTAGTTGGAAATTTACCAACTATAGCATATTACATTAGCCCTTGTTATAACTTACCCGACCAAAACTATGGAGAAGTGCCAAATTTAATTGTCATGTTATAAAAATAGAATTTGTTGGAACGATAACCCACTTGCCATATAGTTTTTAATAGACATGTGTTGTTTTATGTGCCAACGCGGGCTCCACATGCTACAGCGCCCAACGGAGCGGTCCCCAAGTGGCATGGTGCGTGAGCAGGCCAGTCGGAGCTCCCGGTTCTCTGCATTGGCGACATAAATCCATGGGTCGAGGCTTAGCCCCGGCCCTATTTTTTCCCGTTCAAACGTAGGTTCAAATTTAAAACGATTGTTTCCCATTCCTAGACGAAACAACACGTGGTGGCCTGTTGGCTAAGACGTTGTGCAACCAAACCGAAGGTTATGGGGTCAAAGCTCATGAAGGCACATTATTTTTCATTTGACCATTTTGGCCAATTTGGGACTGCCATGTGGCAGGCACGGATTGGTCCAAGTCATCGGCCAATTGTCGGCCAGCTCAGCTGAGTCATCTGCCACGTCATTGAGCCGTACTGCCACATCACCATCCATACGCCCAGTCAACAGTATGCCAGATTGGATCCATACTGCCATGTGTCACCTTGTGATTGGTCCATACTATATGGATTCCATGTGTCACCTTGTCAGTGGTGCCACGTGGCACCCCCATTTTGCCAAATTTGCCTATTTCATCAAAACAACAGAACGCGATAAATTTCTCATACGGAGTCCGTTTGAGGTGAAACGAATGCCATTGGAATCGTCTCGATGAGCTCTTTGATATGATACTGGTCTTGCTGATATTGGAGGACTTTGAATTTTTGACCTTCTTGGATCCTCCTGGATCACCATGAGTGGACATGGTAATATCTATGAGGATATTCACCATCGATTCTATTTTCTTCCAAAACTAAATAGAATAGAAAATCAAGAGTTTCGTTTGAGACTATCAGAAGATGTTGATATAGCCATCAATCCCTTACCTAGGGAAGGAATGTTTACCGATGGGAATATGGCAAATATTTCTGCCACTATACCTATTAACATCTCTGTAAATCTTGATGTCGTGGAAAACATATACATAGGTGCAAATTACCCTCCTTAAGAGATTTCTATCTATACTGCCTTGTTTAAGGAATTCTGTGATGTCTTTGCCTGGTCATATGAGGAGATGCCAGGAATTGATCCATCGATTGTTGAACATGAAATCCGAACATATCCTGATGCAGAACCTGTTCGACAAAATTTAAGACCTATTAACCCACGCAAATTGGCGGTTGAAGTTGAAAAGTTGTTGAAGGCTGGTTTTATCTATCCCATAGCTTGACAGAATGGGTATCCAACCCTGTTCCTGTTGATAAGAAGAAAGGGACTATTCGCATCTGTACTGACTTTAGAGATTTGAATAAAGCCTATCCTAAGGACAACTATCCCATGCCATTTATAGACCAAATTATAGATGCTTGTGCAGGAAGTGAAGTGTTCTCGTTTATGGATGGTTTCTCCGGATATAATCAAATTCAAATAAAACTAGAAGACCAACATAAAACTTATTTCATTTGTCCTTGGGGTACCTTCGCATACAAGAAAATTCCCTTTGGATTGAAAAATGCTGGGGCAACCTTTCAACGGGCTATGAACTTTTCCTTCCATGATATTAAAGCCATTGTCGAACCATACCTTGATGATGTGCCTGCAAATTCTCGTAAGAGGATTCAACATCCATATCACTTACGGTTGATATTTGAGAGATGCAGATATTATAAAATCCGCTTGAATCCCCACAAGTGTGTATTATGTGTCGAGTTAGGAAGATTGCTCGGGTTCATTGTCTCTAATAGAGGCATCCAGGTGGATCCATTAAAGGTTGAGGCCATTGTAAATCTGCCTCCTCCTTGTTCTATCAAGCAACTTCAAAGCCTGCAAGGGAAGTCTAATTTTCTCTAATGTTTTATTGTTAACTATGCCAAGATTACTAAGGGTTTCATGCGCCTGCTCAAATAGGATACCCCATTTGTATGGGATGAAACTGCACAACTTGCTTTCGAGGCATTGAAAAAATCTTTGTTGTGGGCACCATTACTGCGTCCGCTAGATTATTCTAGGGATTTTATATTATATTTGGCCGCATCTGAGTCGACCATTGGGGTAGTACTAGTCCAGGAAGATGATAAGCTTGTAGAGCATGTCATTTATTATCTTAGCTGTGCTTTGGCTGGACCTGAACTTAGATACTCCCACGTTGATAAATTAGCCTTAGCAGCTGTTTATGCTATTCAGAGGTTACGTCACTACATTTTATTGAGGACCACAATAGTAGTGGCGGATGTTAATTCGTTTCAATATGTTTTGTCCCGATGGATTGTTGAGTGAAAATTTAACAAATGGATAGTCATTCTCCAAGAGTTTGACTTGGATTTTCAGTCCGCTAAGTCTAAGAAGTCCTTAGTTTTTGCTAAGCTTATAGCAGAATTTCCTACTGAAGAAGATGTAGCCGTTGAAGATGACTCATTCCCAGATGAGCACATCTTCTTGATATCCACCTCTGATCCTTGGTATGGGGATATTCTTATATATCTCCAGACTTTGAAGTACCCTGCAACTTGCTCATGGGAGTAATGACGCAAATTATGCCTTCATGCCAAGAACTACCTCATCATAGGAGATACATTATATCGAAGAGGGGTAGATTCCATTTTGCGTAGATGCCTTACCCATGAGGAAGTGAAGCTTGTCCTGAATGATTCCCATAGTGGAGCATGTGGGGGTCATTTATATGGGTTAGAAACGACCCAAAAGATATTACGTGCCGGTTATTTTTGGCCCATGATCTTCAAAGATTGTGTGGAAGCAGTGAAACATTGTCACCCTTATCAGCTTTACACCAGGAAAATGCGGTCACATCCCACTTTGTTGTTTCCCGTTGTCTCAGTAGGCACCTTCATCAAATGGGGGATTGATTACGTTACATACAACCCAGCCTCGGCTAAGGGGCATAAATATATTATTGTCGTTGTTGACTATTTTACAAAATGGGCAGAGGCAATGCCTACTTTTAAAGCTGACGGGGAAACGAAAGCTTTCTTCATATTCAATCAGATTATAGCACAATTTGGTATACCCAAAGTGATTGTCACTGACCATGGCAGTCATTTCCAAAATAGCATGATGATGGAAATAACCACTATGCTCAGATTCAGACAAGAACACTCATCTTCATACTATTCGCAAGCAAACGGTCAGGTTGAGGCTGTAAACAAGACTTTAAAAACTATCCTTAAATGTATAATTGATGCAGCCCATTCTAATTGGCACATCATGCTATATCCTACTCTTTGGGCCTACCGAACTAACGTAAAAACTGCTACAGGTTTCTCCCCCTTCCAACTCATTCATGGAGTGGAAGTCGTTACCCCGATTGAATGTGAGATCTCGTCTCTAAAAATAGCTATTCATGTGCTACCTAATATGACAGAGCTTGAAGAATGTCTAGTACATTTAGAACACCTTGATGAATAGCGTAGAGATGCACTGACTGATAATCAAGCTCATAAGAATAGGGTCAAAACTCAATATGATAAATCGGTCAAACCTTGTGTTTTCTCTGAGGGGGAACTTGTCTTGCTTTGGGACCAAGACAAAGAACCCCTGGGGGCAGGAAAATTCAAGGCCATGTGCTGAGGACCTTATTTCGTGTTGAAAGTCTTGAATAAGGGCACATATGAGTTAATTGATTTTGATGGGAATAAGTTGCCTAAGCCTAGAAATGGGCTCTATGTGAAGAAGTACTATGCTTAGGCTTAGCACTTTGTTTTTGTATTTTTATTGTATGTATTTTTATGTACATTAGGTTGTCGGTTTTGTTTTTTATACCATCTGCTAGTTGTTGAATATGTCTTCTAAAAGGTATATCGGGTTTGTTGATGGCACTAGTCGCCACACTTGTAATCTAGCCTCAGCAGCGTGGGTCAGTTACTCTCCCTTAGGATAGCTAGTTGCCGCGGGAGGCGCTTTTTTAGGTCCTGCTTCTAATAATGTTGCTGAGTATAGGGCTGTGATTTAGCTTCTATGGGATGCCTTGTCACATGGTATTACCCAGCTCGAGGTCCGTCTGGACTCTCAACCGGTGGTCTCCTAGCTCAATCGAGCTTATCAAGTGCAAAATCCTATCCTATTACGTCAGTCCATGCAAATTAGGTTATTGGAAAGAAATTTTGAAGTTATTATATTCAATCACATTCCAAGGAATCAAAATTCATTGACTGATGCATATGCTAATTACATTTTAGATTGCCATCTAACACACATTTCATAAAAATATACAGCATGCACATAAAAAATACTTGTAAATAAATCGACAACAACAATATATATATATATATATATATATATATATATATATGTAAGTAACTATCCATAGATAGGTCGAGTCTAATCCTTAGATCCCGTCATAACTGTATAATATACAAAAATATACAAAATGTGGATCACAGTCCATCAAAATGTCCTAGGTCTAAGCAGGACCACCCTAGTCACTTGGACCACCTTGGTCCCCATGGTCCCTCTGTACTCTGGCTTCCTCAGCCTCTTCGGCGTCGGCAGCCTCCATAACATCTATGTATACAAGAACCGCTCTGGCCACTCACCTCAAAAGGTGTAACCAGACCGGTGGAACTCCAACAACGAATTCCTGCATGATGGCCAGGATATGCTCTATCCACAAGGTGGGAACTCTTTGGGTCAGCCTGGCCAAATTTCCCTCTAGAACCCTAATCAGCCCCGGGTCTTCACCTATGACAGGATGAACAAACATGCATGTATGCCCCTCAGGGTAGACCAATCCAATATCTGCATTTTGACATGTGTTCAGGATTAAGACTTGTAGATACATGTATATATCTATCATTTTAAAATTCATAAAAATTTTAAAAATGTTAAAAATTAAAAAACTTTTACCTAGCTCTCCCCATGCTCCTCGTGGAGGGAGGACAAGGTCTGGATCACCTCAAAAATCCATGCCGGCATATGGAAATTGTTCAAGTGCCGATAGCTATTGCTCCCACCAGATATAGAAATCATCATCGTATACACTCTGCACTGTGTCTCCTCCTCCTTAACGGAGGAATATGTCTCCCCATCTACTCAGCCTCGGCTGACATGGAGATCTGACTGGTAGAGGTATGGCGGGGCTCAATCCTGGTACTCTCTTGAAGAAGAAGAAGGCAACCAATATGCTAGAATATCCAAATTTCTTTCGCCTTCCTCTCTTGCAATTGGAGAGTTGTCTTTTCATGATAGGGACAACCCCCAAACACCAATCATAGAGAGAACCATGCATGCAATCCACTGCTAACCTCATTTGGTTTCATGTAGCTAAATGTAATGAGGAGGATCATGCAATCCTCACAATGGTGCTTGTCAGTACCTGTAGTGTAAAATCACAGATATGTGCAATAGGGACACAGCTCCCTCTCTTCTGGGTACCTGGTGTGCAAAACACATCTATGTAGTTCTGGACACTTAAAGGGTCACCGCCCCTTCCGGTTCCCTCTAAGTTGACCAGTGCTCCACGTCGTGACAGACCGGTAATGAAATATATGTCCTCGGTAGTAATCTCCAAATTCTCACCCTATAGGTCAAACATCCCCAAATCATGATCCCAGTAGTTTATCATGAACTCTAATAGAAGGACATTGGACCGCATGGGTGATGTGCAAAAGAACTTTAATAACCCACTCATGCACAAAGAATGTATGGTGGGCACACTTTGGAGTGCTTCTTGGTCCATAGTTTCATGTTCTCATTCCCTCCATTCCAACACCATCTTCACACATAGCAAAACAAGTAATTTGATTCATTAATTTCATATAAAATTTCAATTTTTTTTTACTATAATTAGCTTTTTATCCTTCACGCAGTACACACGACTGTCTAGTTAGACATGTCGTGTACTGTACGTGACTGTCTCTAAAGGAAACCCATGTATAGAATGCGTGTACGTGAGTCTTTACACTGTGAACCTGTGTACACACCGTGACATGCTTTAGGATGCTTTTACTAATGAAATTGGGACTCAAAATTAATAATTTCTAGGATCAAAAATGAAGAGCTCGAGGTGTAGGCTTACCTGCAACTTACAGAATTTGATTTCGTCCACTAGATTGTCCACAACGATCGAATGAAGGTAGAGGTAAAAACTTGCTTCTTATGGCTAAAAATTCAAAATGGTGAGTTTTGTTTTGATTTTCAACTATTTATAGAAATTTTATTTTTCAAAGTGGGTTTTTTCCTATAGTTGGAAATCTACTTAACTAATACCATATTTCTTTTTTCCTTGAAATAGGTTTTTCATCATTCTGAGGTGTTTTTTGCTCCCATAGGGTGGTTTTGTCATTTCCAATGCATTTTTTGGCATCTATACTTAATCCACATTAACCTTAGCAATCAACATTTTTCCACGAACTATGGTATTATAAACCATTAGTTCCATTTTTTTACCATTGTTCTTCCATGGATAGGACCCTTTTTTCATAAGTATTCTCCTTTAAAGCCTATGTTGTCCTTTGATACTCATGCCGCAAGCTGTTTCAAGTATATGGGTATCCTTTTAGCTATTTTTCATGCCAAATAGGGTTTATTTTTTAACCTCTTTTTACAAGCTATCCCTTTATAGGACTCCCCACCCTTATGGAGTTTATTTAGGCCCAGGTCTAACTCCTTCAAAACAGACTTGACTGCCGAGTTAACTTGTCTGTTCAAGCTTGTTAAGAATATGTGAACGGGCATCCGCATCGATGGTAGGTTATCTCTTTCTCAGACTATGCAGAATAATATGAGAAAGTATCCCTCTCTTTTCTTTTGGAATTGAGAAGAGTATTTTTAGGCATAGGTTTATCACTTTTCTGGACCTGAGGGACTAAATTTATGGAAAAGGAACTCTCGGTATGAGCTTAGTTTTCTATTTTTCGTGCTCTGGACCTAAACATGAAAAAGATTCCAAGTGCACTTTGTGTCTTTGTCATGCTCGTTAAACACTTAAGAACAAAGAAACGAGTTTATTGTTGTAAGCCCCATTTCTCGTAATCAAATGAATATTTCCGAGTGATCTTGCTTTCCTTCACACTCGTAAAACTCAAGCTATCTATGTTGTTTTGGAAGGAGCGTTGGGTAGGTGGTAATTTAACCCTTTTCGGACCTCCCTGACTAAGTACAAAAAAGGTTCACCTTTTCTTCTATGAAATTTAAGAGAGTTCTTCTGTGGTATGTTTTATACTTTTCTGGCCTCAGGAGACTAAACTGGATGAAAAAGGACCCCCCTGGAGTCTTCTTTGGAGTTTTCAGACTCTCTAAATGTGAAAACACCAGCTAAGCATGTACTAGTTTAGGCTCATTAAATCCACGAATCAGTGACACTATCAAGCATTATTTTCCCTTCTCTTCAAGCTTGTTAAAAAATGAAGAGGGATCCGAGTTGACTTTCCTGGACTCATTAAAATTTAACAGGGAAGGTAAGGAAGAAGTTTTCTCTTGTTTTCAGTAGTGGCAGCATGTCCTCCTTGAACATAGCACTCTCTGTTTTTTCTGATACCCATGTCTCATTGTTCACTTTCCGTTCAACTATTACTTCGAGTTTCTTACTCCTCCTCTTGTCCGTTATACCTGGGGAATCTGATCATGTCTCCTACATGACAGATAAGTCTAGTTGTTTTATCTATGAGTAAACATTGCCTTGGGTCATCTCTATGTCGTGCTCACTATTCAAGGACTCAAACCAATGTTTGATCTTTATCCTGATCCCATCATTGTTATATCTGTTATCTGTTGTGTTTCCCTTCTTTTTCCCAGTTCCTAGTCACTCTTGTGATCCTTTGGAGGATCTATTTCCTTCCTTATCACAGCATGGTTCCATTTCAGTACTTCCTAATAACGAAGACCTAGAGTTTTGACGATCGTACCTCAGGATTCACTTTCATCATTGGTGAATTCCTTTGCTTTCAGTTGTCGATTATCCCCTATTGATTGAAAAATTGTTGAATCCTTTGCATGTTTGACTTCAACCTACATTTATTCACATGGCTTGGATTGTACTGGTTCTTTGGTATTGTTTATGAATACCTTAGTTCCTCACATATGAACTAAGTTGTGCAAGATTATGTTCTATTTATGTACACAGCTTCCAGATCTTTGAAGACTCATCATTATCGTATATTGTGGCTTCAATCCACCTCTGTAATATACGTGGTCTAGTACCTGTATCATACGATGTACTCAAATATTGTAAAGGAGATAGTGTTCCAAGTATATTGAACATAGCATCCTCAGATGTGACTTTGTATATGACATTATTATGTATTTGTTTTAGGTACTACCTCTACTCCACTGGATTTTTGAGTTCTCCAAAGATAAAGATTATAATGTATTTCGGCCATCGCTTCCCTCTGACCTCACACATTAGGGGGCATCTGTTATCCACCCATATGGAACTTCTCCGTTCGAGTGCCGACATTTCCTATGTTGGCACACAAAAGGACACTTATGGATTGAAGTTTGCCTAAAACACTATAGATGGGCATATTGTGAACTACATTCATTACCCATCCAGCTTGCTATTTTTACCTTTGAATATGTCAAGTGCCATACGCACCTTTTCCTATATGCAACCTGCGTACATACGTGAATTTTCCTACATCATGTCACGTACAGTACGTGAGTCTTTGTAATTGCAACCCGCGTACAGATCTGTACGTGGGATGCCCTTAGAGCAACTCACGTGTCATACACAGGTTGCCAGTATTAATACCCACGTACACCTTCCTTTGACATTAAAAATAATAAATCGCGATTATCTGAGATTTGTTAAACCCTTAACCATAACCATCTTAACTGTCTCAACCTCCTCAACCCTCGAAACTACCTTATTTCACTAAGTATAAATAAAGGCCTTGGGGAGGGTATTAATCAATAATACTTGGAGAGCAAAATTATGCTAGTGGTGTCTATTTAGAAGTCTTTGGAGCAGTGGAACTTAGAATCCTTTGGTTGCAGAGGAGTCCTTGTCTTAGGAGTTGGGCTGTAATCTAAACTCATTCACTATTGTTAATAAAGAGAATCCTTCTTCCAAATGTGTTTTGAATGTCTTTCATGTATCATGGTTTGATTAATACTTATGATTAAGCACTCTGTATATGATTTATCCAACGTGTTTAATATACATGTATCATCTTGCACTTGGAGGATTTTCTCTTGACAGGTGAACGAGAAGCATCCCTGAAGGCTTTGGAGGAGAAGCAAAGCAGAAGAGGACAAAGCTAGGATCGACCATCATTAATCAGGTGAGTCTATACTATCCTCTTATTTCCTTTCTGTACTCTAAAGTCGATTTCCTGCAAGTTTTATGAGTATGTTGGTAACCCCAGATCTTCGGTTATAAGGTGTTTATTCCTGTACAACAAACACTACTATGGAGTGGAGATCCCACATACCTTGTATATATAGGGATACACTTGTAGGGATCCTGTGACCAACTGAGAAAAATACCTTTGACCGTCCTTTCATCGCAATACATCAAGAACAAAACTTAGGGAGATTACTACACACATATCATCTAGGTATTTGGGTATGTAGGAAAGGGTACAATCCCAATCCTCCTTCTCGTGCTCTACTGTTGGACCCTGCGGTATATCGTGAGCTGTGGTGATTTGACAATCCTGTGAGGATCCAAAATTTCAAACCACTCCTATTACATGTTTGATTGTTGCTTTAGATTGAGTATAGCTTGTTGTATGTACAGTTAAAATTATTAGAAAGAGATATAGGTTTGTTATATAGCTATGGATATGCCTTCTGGTACTACCAACCAAAAGGCCCCTTCTTAAGGGGAACCTTCTGTTTTTTCTTCATTTGGAAATGTTGGTCCTCCTCTCATGGCCACTTTGAGTCTTCTTGGATTGAATATAGGATTACATGTATGGTTATTCTCTATCCCAATGATTCCAACCCCACCTTGTGGCTCAGATTTTAATTATCCTTCACATGAACACCAAACTCCTATGAATCCTCCATCTTCTTCGCTAGATATTTATTCTCCCCTTTCTCCCTCTTCTCCTGTTGAAAGTTATAGTACTGGTAATCAGGTGAATAAGAAGAATAAGGAAAAGAATATTAATAAGAAGAAAGGAATACCACTAACCTAGTCCCAACCAACTACTCTTCCTAGTGAGAGTGTTGGAATTCCTACCAAAACTACTCGTAAGCCAAAATTCCCTTGCAGGATTTGTAAGGGTAATCACTTTATAAAGGATTGTCATGGTCTTTCCCAAGTTTTGGAAGTGTGGTCTAGTAGCTCCCAACACCCTGTGTCATCAGCCTTTGGTCATCATACCGATGATACATGTTATCCACCTAAATGGCACCTCTCTGTCCGAGTGCCGACATCCCTCATGTTGGCACACAAAAGGACATCTATGGATTGAGGTTTTCCCAAAACACTATAGATTGGCTTACTATACAATACATTCCTCCTCCATCTAGCTGGTTACTTTTCCATTTTTCTATGTTAAGTTGTATTCGTGACTCTCCATAAATGTAACTCGCGGATCATTCGCAAGTGTCGGTTGTTGCAAGTCGCGGATGGAAGTATTCACGGGTTGCTCTTATAGAAACTCGTGGATCATTCGTGGGTTGTCCTTCTCCATACCCGCGAATATGTCCCTTGACATTTAAAAATAAAAACACATGATGATTTGAGTTTATTTAAGCATTGTTACCTTAATTACCTTAACTGTATCAACCTCCTCAACCTTCGAAACTGCCTTATTTCCTCCATATAAATACAGGCCTTGGGGAGGGTGTTATATAGATGCATTTGGAGAGCAAAGTCATGCTGGTGGATTTTATATAGAAGTCTTTGGAGCAGTGAAACTCAGAATCCTTTGGTTGCAGAGGAGTCCTTGTCTCAGGCGTTGGGTTGTAATCTGAAATCTTTCCATTGTTGATAATAAAGAGAATCCTTCTTCCATATGTGTTTCATGTATTGTGGTCTGATAAATGTTTATGTTTCAGTACTGTATATGATTTATCTAACCTACTTATATATATATATGAATCATCTTGTATCTGGAATATTGAATCTTGATAGGTGAAGGAGGAGCAAACTTGAAGACTTTGGAGGTGAAGCAGAGCGGAAGAGGACAAGAAAGGATCAACCGTAGTGCTACGGGTAAGTCTTTCCCATCCTCCTATTTCCTTTACTGCACTCTAGATTCAATTGTCTGCAAGTTAATTGAGTATGTTGGTAACCCCAGACCTACGGTTATAAGGTGTATAATCCTGTACAACAGAATTGGTGACTCCGCTGGGGAGGCCTAGACTGTTGTAGGTTGTTTCTGTCACCCCTGACCAGTCTTTGCTTGAAGTTTGTATGTGATCTTACATCCTGGTTCATACTTGCCTTAGTATTTGAAAGTATTTGGAATTTTTCTTGTTTTTTGAGAAAAATATTATACCTATCTGCGAGTTTCTCTTCTACACAGTTGTGGATACAGGCTTGCATTCGCAGGTTGCTGTACTGGATAGTCGCGGATCATCTGCAGGTTGCTCTTATATACAGTTGTGAATCTGCCTGGAAGTAGGGATTTTTTAAGTTAAGGTTTGCTTGGTCCTTTCTTTGTGTAATCCATTTTGGTGTGGACTTTCTTTATGAATTTTGTTTGGCTTGTCTGTTGTGCCTCTGTTGATCACACTTTGTGCTTTTTTGAAATCCCTTGAGTCTCTTTTACTTGGATTATTTTATGTTTGCATGCTGAAGTGGTTGGCCTGTTTGGGTTGAAGGTTAAAGTGTCTTTATCCACATCTGTGATCAGGGTCTTAGGCTCTGTTTTTCAAGACTGTATTCTGAAAGTGGCTGGTTTTCATTTTCCTTTATAAGTCTACAATGATTTTTTGTCATTGTGTGCACCCAAGATAGGGTTCCTACCCTTCCTTTGTTGGTTTTCTTTTGGTTCTGTCAGCCTGTTTGCTTCAGTTTGTTGCTTTTAGACAGTTTATTTGATTCAAGTTTGCTCAAGTACAGTCCATAGTAGGTGCATGACTCTAGGGAGTTAGTGTCATCCTTTTTGCTTGTTCTTTATCTTTGTGGTAAGTTTTTATAGCATTAGGGTTTGCTCTTTGCTTTTTCCCCCACCTCCTTTGCTTGGCATGATTGTTGGCTTATGTTTCTGATCAGCCTCTGTTAGTGATATTTGTTTGATTTCAGAAGTTTGTTGGTGTTTCTTTCCTTCTTCTTTTGTTGGTTAACTTCACCATGCCAAAATTATTGACTTGTCTTTTATGCAAGCCTTCCTTCCAAGTAGGGTTTATGCTAACTTTAGTTCAGTCTAGAGTTTGT
>LPNX011099634.1:311279-336926 GCA_001517045.1 Pseudotsuga menziesii
GTCTCTTCATTCCGGAGTTGTTGGCTTATTTAATTTTGTAAGCCTTCTTTTCAAGAGAGGTTGATACCTAACTTTAGGGAAACCTAGGGTTTGTTTGTGGGGTGTAGAGTAGTTGTCTATTTGCTTTGCTTACAGTACTTGCTTGCATTAGTTGATAGGCTGATTTTTCTTTTGCATTTATAAAAGAAAAATACAAAAATACATGTTTGCTTTATATGCATGTAGATTAGGTTTTTAGTCTAGATTGCATAGCATATCATTGTTTTTGAAAAAATATATATAAAAAAGAATTTGTTCTTTTGTGGCTTTCAAGTTTTCTATTTGAAAAGAAAAATAAAGAGAATAGTTTTTGCTTTTTGCATTTCATATCTCTTTGCTTAGTCATTTTGTTTCAATTTTGAGTCAAAACACCACATAAGTTTCATGCCATGTACCCTCTAACTAAAAACAACCCTTAAAATAAATGATATAATTAAAAAATTACTAGTAAGTTTTATTTTATAGGGTCATACACCAACTAGCTTAGGCTAGACTTGTCGGTTAGGGAGTTTAAACTACCTACAAGTGTTAAATATCAGACGTAGTTGGCCAATCACTAGGTCAATCCTTTACTTTATCGACTGTATCTGGGAAGCTCCTCTCAAACGGGATTTAAGCACGAGGCCGCGTGGAGGCTTGGACAGAGGAGATAACCCTCCGAATCCTTGTCAAAGAATAACTTAGGACTTTTACGCATCTGGGGATTCTATCCTAGATAGAGTTTCGGGCTCACCTAACCTACCCATGCGTATGAGTCCGGCTTGCGACTGTCCCCCCAGACTGTTGGTATAGCCAAGGTAGCCTTTAGTCTCTTTGACATCTAGGGTTCATACACAGGTACACCGGAAGGTTATTTCTAGTTGACCTTGGACGGACTTGGAAGGTAACCCCGATAGAAATTGTGGGAGGGCGGTGGGTGATTCCTCCGCTTGTGCCTAAGAACATCTATAGGGATGCCAAGTAACTGTCTATCATCTTTCTTTTGGAAAGTATATCTTATACCTGTTTGTCTGTTTGGATTTAGGAATTTTTAGAGAGTGCTGTGTGGTTTGTCTGTACTTAGTGTTCCTTTAGGTGTGTGCTTTGTAATTTTGGTTGCTTATCAACCTCAGAATTTGTCTCCTAGTTTGAATCTATGGCTAACACCCCTTCGATCACCAACCAAGAGATCCCCATACAGGGAACTCCTTGTACTATTCCTCTCACGGGGAATGTTGGTGTTCCCTTGATGGCCATCTTGAATCTTCCTGGATTCACCCTAAGGCTACCGGTGTGGTTGTTTTCCACTCCAACTATCCTAAATTCTCCTGATGCTTCTCAAGTAAGCTCCTTATATCAAGGGCATCAAAACACTGCTTTCCCTTCACCTGTAGTTGATTCTCCTCCCCCTTCTACCTCATGCAGTGAAAGTAATGATACTAGTAATCGACAGTCTAAAAGGAGTAAAAGAAGGAGGAATAGGAAGAAGGCACATAAGCAAGGGGGCACCCGTTCAACCTCTGCAAGTCAAGTTGAACCTCACCACCCAGCCTCTGTGGTTCATGCTGGGGGAACCTATCCAACCTCTGCAGGTCATGTGGGATCTAAGCACTCGACCTCTGCAAGTCAAGTTGATCTTCACCATCCAGCATCTATTGATCATGATGGTGGGATCCTTCCAACCTTTTCAGGTCATGTCGGATCCAGTCACTCAGCCTCTGCAGTTCATGATAAGGGCACCCATTCAACCTCTATTGTTCAAGTTGAACCTTCCCATCCAACCTCTGTAAGTCAGGTTGGATCCATCCACCCAGCCTCTGTTGTTCATGCTGGGGGCATACACTCAATTGCTGAAAAGCATGTTGATCCTAACCATTCAACCTCTGTTGTTCATGTTGGTGGTGCCCATCCAACCTCTGCAGGCCATGTTGGATCCAGTCTCTCAGCCTCTGTAAGTCATGCTGGGGGTAGTCTCTCAGCCTCTGTGGTTCATGATGAAGACAATTCGTCAGCCACTGCGAGTCATGTTGACACTGTTGAAAAGAATAATCGTTCAAAACACAAGCCCAAGTTTCCTTGTAAGCTTTGTAAGGGAGACCACCTTACTTATAAATGCCCTTCTATCGCAGAGGTGCAAAGAGTTTGGATTCATGGTCATCCCATTTTTGAACATTCTGAATCTTTTCAACAACCAACCTCTCTCAGTTAGGTTGGACCCAGTCACCCAGCCTCTATAGTTCATGCTGGTGGCAAACTCTTAGCCTATGCACATCATGCTGAGAGAAAACAGTCATCCACTGCTAGTCATGTTGACACCGTTGAGAAAACTGGTCGCTCGAAGTGCAAACTTAAGTTCCCTTGTATGCTATGCGAGGGAGATCATCTTACTCACAAGTGCCCTACTATCGCGGAGGTGTGAAGAGTGTGGTCCAAGACTCAAGATTCTCCTTCTCTTGAACAACCTATAGTTTCTCAACAACCTATTCAGCCTTTGGTTGATCAAGTGGTCGAACCAATCTCAGTTTTGGTCGATCCCGGTCTTCTTTCGGAGAGTGATCCTGATGTGATTGAAACAATGTCATCTTTGGTCAATCCCACTCTCCCTTCGGAGAGTGACTTTCACAAAGCGGTGGAATCGGTCCCGGTATCGATCAATCCCACTCTTCCTTTGGAGAGTGAAGTGTCTGCTAGTCACATTTTCTCCACTGCCAGTTCTGAACTTACTAAACAGGGGGGCACTGAACTCGTTTCGGATCAACCCCCACCAAGCTCTCGGATTGCTTCCTTTGATTGGGATAGCCTAGTTGAGCCGCGCCTTCCTTCTAATGCACCTTTCCAGATAAAGGTCAAAGTTGAACCCTATACGATTGCTCATTGTATTGTTGATGAAGGAGCCTCAGTTAGTATTTTGTCCACTCGTGCTTGGCGAGGCATGGGATCTCCCAGCCTTATGTCGACTGCTAGTCAGTTACTGGAATTTGATATAAGAACTTGTATAGCCTTGGGAATTCTTGCTCAAACACCTATTAGTTTAGGTGGGAAGACCATCTTAGTTGACTTCATGGTGATAGAAGACCCCTTGGACTTCAATATGCTCCTTGGACATGATTATGTCTATGCCATGCAAGATGCAGTGTCAACATTCTTTCCTGTGATGTAATTTAATCATGGCGAAGAGATTGTCACTATCGATTAGTTGGATTTTATTGATCCATCTCCTAACCCAACTAGCGACCATGTCTTTCCTTTATTGATTCCCAGTGTTTCTATAGACACTACCCTGCCACAGGTGAACTATGTGGCCTCTTGTCCTTTGCGTTCAATTGCTACTGAGAAGCAACCTCTGTTTTCATGCTTACCTTCTCGGGACTTGGTCCCAGCAGTTGACCGGGTGAGTCATCCTATACAGACTGTAGAACCTTCTCCCCACTCTGTCAATCCATTTGAAATTTTAGACATGTGTCCTATCTCGGATGATCTCCTTCCTTCGGATGAAGTCTTCCTAGAGTCTTTGATATAGTCTAACCTTCTTTTGGATGTTGGTTCAGTTGTGACTAAGTCTAACCCTGATTTGCCTAGTAAGCCTGACCTTTCTTCTGATGTTGGTCTTGTTGAGTCTTTTGACTCTTTCGTCGAAGAGCAAGTCAGTGATCTTGATGAGTTTGATTTTTCTTATGAATTTTTCAACTCCTGTGATACTGAGTTTGTTCCTACAGACTCTATCTCCCTTGTTGATTTTTGCTCTCCTTCTGAGGTTGATCTTACTGATTATAAACCCTTGGGCCTTGGTTTTTTAGGATCTTCTTCGGTTGATTCTGTCTTGACTTTACCTTTTATAGAAGATAGCAAAGTCACATGTGTTTCTGCCAACGTGACCCACATCAGATCATTTCTTATGAACATGATTCTGATGTTGTTGTTTCTTGGAGACAAGATTTGTAGTTGGATTCACAACTGTTTATTGGCCTCACCTTGTTTTTCAAGCTATAATTGCATTTGCATGTGCCCTGCTCATGCTTTTGAGCCTGATGCCGGCTTCCACGCTTTTAGCTCATTGTATAAGCCCTCATCTTTGTTCTCATCGTCGCTAAGCCTTGTATCATTTTGCCTTTGCAACTTGACACCCTTTACCTTGAGGAGACGTTCCCCGAGTGTCCTTATCTTGCTCACTTTCCTTTCATTATGCATAGGTTTGTTCCTTGCACTTGGAACTAGTTTCTCCTGTCTATGACACTCGTCTCCTCACATTTAGATCATTCTTTCTGCTCTCCTTTGAGCTCGTTAAAAACAGTAAGGAGGCCGCGAGTTGACTTTTCCAGACTCGTTAAAATTTCATGGGAAAGATTTTGAGTTTCTTTAGGCCCAAGTCTGACTCCTTAAAATAGACTTGAATTCTGAGTAAACTTGTCCATTCAGGCTCGTTAAGAATATGTGAATGGGCATCCACATTTGTGGTAGGTTATCTCTTTCTCAGACCATGTGGAATAATACGAGAAAGGATCCCTTTCTTTTATTTTGAATTGAGAAGAGTATTCTCAGGCATAGGTTTATCTCTTTTCCGGACCTGAGGGACTAAACTTACAGAAAAGGAACCCCCGATATGAGCTTAGTTTTCTCTTTTTTGTGCTCTGGACCAAAACATGAAAAAGATTCTGAGTGTACTTTATGTCTTTGTCATGCTCGTTAAACTATAAAGAACAAAGAATCGAGTTTATTGTTGTAAGCTCCATTTCTTGTAATCAAATGGATCTTTCCGAGTGATCTTTCCTTCCTTCACACTCGTAAAACTCAGGCTATATGCTGCTTTTGAAGGAGCATTGGGTAGGTGGTAATTCAACCTCTTTTGAACCTTCCTGACTAAGTACGAACAAGGTGTGCCTTTTCTTCTTCAGAAGTTAAGAGAGTTCTTATTTGGTATGTTTTATACCTTTTCGGCCTCAGGAGACTAAATTGTACGAAAAAGGACCCCCCTGGAGTCTTCTTTGGAGTTTTCATACTATCTAAACTATGAAAACACCATCGAGCATGTACTAGTTCGGGCTCGTAAAATCCATGAATCAGTGCTTTATCAAGCATTCTTCTTTCTTTTCTTCGAGCTTGCCAAAAATGAAGATGGTCCTGAGTTTTCTTTCCTAGACTCGTTAAAATTTCACAGGGAAGGTAAGGAAGAAGTTTTCTCTTCTTTTCAGTAATGGCATCATGTCATCCTTGAACATAGCACTCTTTGTTTTCCGATATCCATGTTTCAGTGTCCACTTGTGTTCAGCTATCACTTTGAGTTTCTTACTCCTCCTCTTGTCCATTATACCTGGGGAATCTGATCATGTCTCCTACATGAAAGATAAGTTTAGTTGTTCTCTCTATAAGTTATATGCTTCCTTGGGTCATCTCTGTGGTGTGCTCACTATTCAAGGACTCTTCCTAATGTCTTCTTTATAGCCTGATCCCATCATTGTTATATCTGTTATCTATTTGTGTCTCCCTTCTTTTGCCCAGTTCCTAGTCACTCTTGTGATCCGTTGGAGGATCTATTGCCTTCCTTATCATAGCATGGTTCCGTTTCAACACTTCTTGATGACGAAGACCTAGAGTTTTGACGATGGTACCTCAGGATTCACTTTCATCTTTGGTGAATTCCTTTGCTTCAGTTTTTTATTATCATCTATTGATTGACAAACTGTTGAATCCTTTCCATGTTCGACTTCAGATTACCCTTATTCACATGGCTTGGATTGTACTGGTTCTTTGGGATCCTTTATGAATACCTTAGTTCCTCCCCTATGGACTAAGTTGTGCAAGATTATGTTCTATTCCTATACACAGCTTCCAGATCTTGGAAGACTCGTTATTGTATATTGTGGCTTCGATCCACTTTTGTAATATATGTGGTTTTATACCCGTATTATATGATGTACTCAAATATTGTAAAGGAGCTAGTGTTCCAATAAATTGAGCATAGCATCCTCAGATGTAACTTTGTATATGACATTACTATGTATTTGTTTGTACTCTCTCTACTCCATTGGATTTCTGAGTTCTCCAAAGCTTAAGATTATAATGTATTTCTGCCATCATTTCCCTCTGACCTCACACATTAGGGGGCATCTGTTATCCACCTAAATGGCACCTCTCCGTCCGAGTGTTGACATCCCTCATGTTGGCACACAAAAGGACATCTATGGATTGAGGTTTTCCCAAAACACTATAGATTGGCTTACTATACAATACATTCATCTTCCATCCAGCTGGTTACTTTGCCATTTTGCTATGTTAAGTTGTATTCATGACTCTCCATATATGCAACTCGCGGATCATTCGTGAGTGTCGGTTGTTGCAAGTCGCGGATGGATGTATTCGCAGGTTGCTCTTATAGAAACTCGCAGATCATTCACGGGTTGTCCTTCTCCATACCCGCGAATATGTCCCTTGAAATTTAAAAATAAAAACACGCGATGATTTCAGTTTAGTTAAGCATTGTTACCTTAATTATCTTAACTGTCTCAACCTCCTCAACCTTCAAAACTGCCTTATTTCCTCCATATAAATACAGGCCTTGGAGAGGGTGTTATATAGATGCATTTGGAGAGAAAAGTCATGTTGGTAGATTTTATACAGAAAGGCTTTGGAGCAGTGAAACTCAGAATCCTTTGGTTGCAGAGGAGTCCTTGTCTCAAGCGTTGGGTTGTAATCTGAACTCTTTCCATTGTTGATAATAAAGAGAATCCTTCTTCCATATGTGTTTCATGTATTGTGGTCTAATAAATGTTTATGTTTCAGTACTGTATATGATTTATCTAACCTGATTATATATATATGAATCATCTTGTATCTGGAAGATTGAATCTTGACAGGTGAAGGAGGAGCAACCTTGAAGACTTTGGAGGTGAAGCAGAGTGGAAGAGGACAAGCAAGGATCAACCGTAGTGCTACGGGTAAGTCTTTCCCATCCTCCTATTTCCTTTACTCCACTCTAGAGTCAATTTTCTGCAAGTTAATTGAGTATGTTCGTAACCCCAGACCTTCGGTTATAAGGTGTATAATCCTGTACAACAATACCTTATCAACCAATGACTCTATGATTAATATTCGAAAAGGAAAAGTCATAAATCCTTCCTTGTTTTGTAATGACATGCACCTTACTTACTTTTGTCCTCACATGGATGAAGCTTCAAATTTTTTGGAAGATATTACGGTTTCTTGTCAATGGCTTCCAATAGGTGATCATAAGTTGTCGCTTGATCCCCCACTCATTGACAATTTGGTCAATTCGATTTCATCTATCATTGATCCTATTAGCACATGTGGTAAAATTTAAGGACTTTTACAGATGCATCCATGCTAATTCCCCTATAAAAGGATAATCCATTGAAAGTGATGGGTAATTTCAAAAATTTCCCATGTCATATAACCTGAGTGAGTGTTGATGCAATGTTCTAAAGGATCTGTTCCTGTTCGAAATTAAATAAAACAGTAAAAAACACTTAGGTACGATATTGGAAATGATCCTAGTATGAAAAATCCAATCAAGGACAATTCTTGGTGAGAATGAACAGTGGATATCTAAGTCACAAAGTGATCTAACGCTCTAGAATAATCCCACAAAAGAAATGTCAAAGACAAGAAGATATCCAAATATGATCCTAGATCAACGGTCAGGATTAATTCTGAAATAAATCAATGGACCTGAAAAAAGGAGGAAGCAGAAATGGAAAATATTCAGTTGTTAAAGTTGGTAAACCCAAATTCTACTTTCCACGGTCTGGGATTTGACGGTCAAGGATGGCGCTGGGATAAATAAACGGTTCAGGAAAAGGTGGAAGCAGAAAAGGATAAAATATGTCCGTAAAAATTTGAAAGCCTGCTTTCCCCTTTCCGCCATCCCATAACGCATCCCCACTTTGATCATAGATCAACGGTTCAGAATGCTTCCACATTTTTAATATCAAAGAAATGAATCGGAAAGGAGCAGAAAGGAGGAAGCTAAAATACATAAATTTGGTTATGAAAAGTTGGAATCCCTCTTTCTACTTTCTACCATCCTGTAAGATTGACGATCTAGAAATCTTCTGCACCTTTGATCTTAGATCAATGTCCTGGAAGGGAGTGGAAAGGAGGAAATTAGAAACATAAAGAATTCAATGATGGAAATTTGGAAGCCCACTTTCCGCTAGCCCGTGAGATCGACTGTTCAGAGAGATTTCACACAGATCAACGACCCAGAAGGGAGCGGAAAGGTAGAATAAAAAAAAATCAAAATTGAGCATCGTGAAAGCAGAAATCCTACTTTTCACTTTTCGCATCTCGCAACTTGATCTCAGATTAACCGCTGGGAAATTTTTTGTCTAAGATCAACAGTATGGAAAATGGAAACATGTGCATGGGATAAGTATATTTCTTGATATGTGAAATCTGGTATGCCCATCAAAATTTGATAGTGGAGATCAAGGTGGATTTTAGATCCACAGTCCAGAATTATTTCGCTAGGGGAAGATGCAGGGTCAAAAGAAATGTTATTATCAGTGGAAAGGGGTTAACATGCAAGAAAAATTGACCGTTGGATGGGCACCGGGACAAATATCAACGGTCGATATCAATTCCACTGATGCAACATGCACAAAGAAATTAACTTTTGAAATCGATAGAATTTGGTAGACCCTGCAGCTTTCAACGACCCAGATCAATGACCAATGAAGATCCACGATGGAGGTGGATTCCACTGCTAGAACTAGCACAGACAAACAAAATTTTTAGATCTGCAGAATTTGGTATGCCTTGCAGTGTTGAACGGTGGATATCTTAAGGAGAAATGAATCTACGGCTGGTATCAATTTTGCTGATCCAACAAGCATGGGATTTTTTTTTTAAATCAGCGGAATTCTTGTATCAGCATGCAAATCCAAAACACGCATCCACACCACAGCTTTTGTAAAACTGATCGATGGCTTAAAAAATTTCCGTTGTGGGAAACTGCCATGAAGCTAATGTTTTAAAATCCAGTGGAATTTATATTTGCAGGAAGGTTCAAACACATGCTTCTAAATCCTTGTTTTGGCTAAAAGATCAATGGTCTAAAACAATTTCAATGGTTGAAGATGCATGGATGAATGAAACCATTACAGGTCGCTCGAAGATCCTCTGAACAATAATTTTCATCAAGCAGGCCTAAGTCCTAGGTGTCAAATTTTCATTTTTTTATCCATTGCACACGTTCCAACGTGCTTTCCTGATTTGTTTGTGATCATGGTGAATATGCTAGATCGAAATTTGTTAGGATTTTGTGTGTGCAGGTTTGATTCTCGTATCAGAACTGATTTTGGCTCTATTTCGAGGTTGGTCTTGGGAACTTATTACTCTATAAATGTAACCTATACAGAGGAGTAAAGGGTTCAACATTCATTTTAAAGCCACTGTTCTTGGTTTTGTAGCTCTGAAACTTATCTTGGGAGCATTAATGCAAAGTATGCCCTGAATGTCTGAGATTCATCATGGTGTTCATTGTTCTATATGTTTTCCCTCATTTGCTTCATTTTCAAGTATGTGTAGTTTCTTCTAATGTGTTTCTAGTTGTATGCAAGGAATTCATTCTTTGTTAAGTGCTCCTTGCATCAGATAACATGTTAGTTATGTGTTCATGGTAAATGTCTTGGAATTCATCCTCTGTTAGATGCTCCATTTCAATTATCAACCTTCACTATTTATTCTGCTAAAGGTATTTCAGGAGATTCATCCACAGATAGGTGCCTCCTATCTCATTTGGCTTCTTCTCATTTCCCCCTGACATCTCTCAAATATATTTTACTGAATACTAACACCTATTTTTCCTTAGACTAGGAAGGTTATCACTGGTCATTATTTGTTGTAAGTTCTTGAATGTTTCAGGTTTTGACTCCATTTCCCAATGGTATTTAATATATGTCTACCTTACACTCTTTAAAATCTAAACAACCCGTTCTCTTTAGAAATCTAACCTTCTGAGTGCTTGCTTAAAGCTATATGTGTATATGAATTTTCCTGTGAAAACCAAAGAGCCCTCTCTAAATGTATAGGCTAGAATCCAGTCTATGTATTGGGTTGAAATGGTTACCCCCATGATTCTCCTACCACAACCATAGGAAAATTATCAGGTGATAACATCTTGGCATTGTTGCTGGGGAATAATCACTATTATCTCCTTGGGGAAATGACATTGTTTTAGCTCTACGACTTGGTTGAGCAGTCGGTCATAGACAAATATTGGTTGAATATTCTCTGGCGACTGCACTCAAAGTTTTTGGAAGGTGAATCCACTGGGAAATATTGACGATCATACCAGGGAACGAGGGTTCAAATATTCCTTGGGTATGATCTATAGAGTTGCATATTTCATTGTTGATGGTGAACAATGGTCAAACATCAAGAAGGCCATGCATATTTCACCTGGTGACTCCATCTGCAAAGAATCCAGTCTTCATAATGTTCTATGGCAGCTCCACCATCAAAGGGTTTCAAAGTGTGAGGAGTTGATTCAGTTCCTTCATCATCAAGATGAGTTCTATAGCTGTAAAGTATGCTCCTATGAATCGTGCTCACATTCATGGTTTTCCAAATCAAATACCTAATATATATTGACAAACATTTCTTCCAAGATTCAAATTTCAAAAGGGGGATGATGCCGCCATTCATTTGTTTATATTTCGTAAGCATATACATAAGTTGAGAGTTGAATTGCATGAGGATTCTTTAATGAAAATGTTCATGGTTAGTTTAAGGAAATGTAAGGTCATGGTATGAGGGATTTCTAGCAGAGAGTTTATATTCCCTTAGAGACTTTCATATAGTATTTCATGAACATTTTAAAGATCAATATCCTTCTTTTCTGCTAATTCAAGATTGTTGCATGCATGATAAAGGGTTCATTGAAACTTTGAAAGACATATACGGTGATGATAAATATATGGATGAAGACATTTTAGAAATTTTACATGAATACTCATTTGAAAAAGATAGACAAACCAATTTCGATGATATTCAAGAAAATTCCAGCAGTTGGTAATGTCTTCCTTGATTGAAATTAACATAAGCCAAAGCTCTGATTCAACCAGCTACCTTTCTTTCCCTAAAGCTAACAATAGTTTGTAGCAGTCTTGTCAATCTTTATGTAACAAAGAAGGAAGTTGGGACTATCAATCAAATTGTACATCATATCATTCAACTTCTGAAATTTTATTTCAGGAGGAGCATGCCCCTGTTCAATCAGTAGTTACCCTTTCACAGCCGCAATCTCTTCAAATTCATAATGTGTTTTATGAAGATTGCAATCATCATGATGAAAGTAACTTTTTTCCATTGGGTTAAGCCACATTTGAATTTATGAAACAAATATTAAGAGCCTCTAAGTGAACATAGAACTTAAGGATATGGCATTTTCAGAAATAGATAATTAAAAGGGAAAGCAGCCATGCATTCAATCCCAGCCTATGAGGAAAACAACAGTTTTCCATGAGGGGTTACATCACAAAGAAGAAGATGGGAACTGTGAACAAGTAGAATTTTCTTTGCATTCCAATCCCCCTTTTTATGAGCAAGAAGATGGTTATCTTAGTAATGTACAAGAAGAGGGTCATACTAATTTTCTTTATGAAGATTGCAATCCGCATGTTGAAAATTCTGTTAGTGACGTTTTTAAAGAAGATCATAGCTTGCCTATATATGATCAATGTAAGGATGGCTACTTAGATAATGCACCTCAAGAACTAGCAATCTGCAATAATAGATTGGATCGCCAAGAAGAAGAGGATGATTCCAAATGGGATGTTTCTTTATGGTTTTTCAGATTCAAAATTGATTTGCTTGATTCTATTGAAAAACACAATGATATTCCATTTAAAACATTTGGAAGGAATCGGGTTTTTAATTATGAGATTTTAGATGAAGAAGTGGATGTCTCATTTGCAAATTTCCATGAACACATTGTTGAATATTCCTTTGAAGAGTAGTTTGGGAGGGTTCTAGAGGAGTTACAACTGGAGTAGCCTTGTCGTGGCAAGTGCTTAACAAAAAAATTTGCTGGTTGTCATGATCCAGTGGATGATTATTTGGAAAAGCTTTGCAGTGGGAATGGTAGGTTATGTGCATGTAGTAAAGATCATGTCTCTCATTATAACCTTTTTCCATTAAGTTCTTTATTTATGATTAAGCATGATGAAGAAGATCAATCTTTAGATCAACTGCTTGGTTGGATTCATTGAAATTTGAAATTTACTTGATTGGACATTGGTGATCAGTAAGTAGGCTAGGTAGCTGTGAATATGCTCGACATGGCAAGCATTTATTTTAGCAATTTTTTAGTTTGTTTTCAATATCAGTTCAGTTTTTGTTTTCAAAGCATGTTGAGGATTTTAGGAAAATCTTTGGACCAACCCAATGGATCGGGAACTTGGTCTACTGGGTTCTTTGCTACCTCACATGGAGGATAGCATCCCTGAGTTGGAGTTGTTGTTATCACCTGTGCTAAAATTTAAGGAAATTTACAGATGCATCCACGCTAATTCCCCTACAAAAGGATAAGCCAATGAAAGTGATGGGTAAGGTAAAAAATTTCCCATGTCATATAAACTGAGTGAGTGTTGACATAGGTTCTAAAGGATCTGTTCCTGGTAAAAAGTGATAAAACAATAAAAAATCCTTAGGTGCGACCTTGGAAATGAGCCTGGTGGAGATCCAAGCCACAAATCAAATCACCGGATAAGTCTTGGCGAGAATGGAAGGTGGAGATCCAAGACGTAAAGTTATCTGGCACTTTGAAAGAATCCTACAGAAGAAATGTCAAAGACAAGATGAGATCCACATTTGATCCCATATCAACGGTAAGGATGAATTCTGAAATAAATCAACGGGCCAACAAAAAAGTGGAAGTGGAAAAGGAAAATATTTGGTTTTGAAAGTTGGTGAAACTGAATTCCTCTTTTTGCAGCCCAAGGTACGATGGTCAAGGATGGCACCGAGATAAATCAATGATCCAGGAAAAGGAGAAAGTGAAAAAGGTGAAAATCCGGCCATAAAAAGTTGAAAGCCTGCTTTCCGCTTTCCGCCGACCCATAACGTGTCCCCACTTTGATCACAGATCAATGGTTCAGAATGCTTCCATATTTTTAATCTCAGATCAATGACTCGAAAAGGAGTAGAAAGGCGGGAGCAGAGATAAAAAATTTGGTTATGAAAAGTTGGAATCCTACTTTTTACTTTCCGGTAGCTCGTAAGATTGACGGTATAGAAAGCTTCTGCACCTTTGATCTTAGATCAACGTTCCGGAAGGGAAAAGAAAGGCAAAAAGTGGAAACATAAAGAATTTGGTCATGGAAAGTTGGAAGCCTGCTTTCCACTTTCCACCAGCCCATGAGATCGATGGTTCAAAGAGAATCCACATAGATCAATGACCTAGAAGGGAGCAGAAAGGCAGAATATAAAAAATCAAAATTGAGTGTCGTAAAAGCAGAAATCTCGCTTTTCACTTTCTGCAACCCGTAGTTTGATCTCAGATCAACGGCTGGGAAATTTTTTGTCTAAGATTGACGATATGGAAAAGGGAAACATGTGCATGGGATAAGTAGATTTCCCGATATACGAAATCTGATAGGCCCAACAAAATTTGATGGTTGAGATCGAGGTGGATTTTAGTTCCACGGTCCAAAATAATTTCGCTAGGGGAAGATGTAGGGTTAGAATAAATGTTATTATTAGCGGAAAGGGGTTAACATGCGGGAAAAATTGACCAACGAATGGGCATTGGGACAAAGATCAATGGTCGATATCCATTTCACTGATGCAACATGCACAAAGAAAGTAACTTTTGAAATCAGCAGAGTTGGGTAGACCAGCATAGCTTTCAACAGGCTAGACCAATGACCAATAAATATCCACAGAGGAGGTGGATTTAGCTGCCAAAACTAGCACATACAAACAAATTTTTTAGATCTACATAATTTGGTATGCCCTACAGTGTTGAATGGTGGATATCTAGAGGAGAAATGAATCTATGGTGGGTATCAATTCCACTGATACAACAAGCACGGGAAAATGAAATTTTAAAATCAGCAGAATTCTTATATCAGCATGCAAATCCAGAACACGCATCCACACCACAACTTTTGCAAAATTGATCGATGGCTTAAACAAATTCCATTGTGGGAAAGTGCAGTGAAGTTAATGGTTTAAAATCCAAAGGAATTTTATATCTGCAGGAAGGTTTAGACATGTGCTTCCATATCCTTGTTTTGGATAAAATATCAATGGTCCAAAACAATTTTGCTGGTTGAAGATGCACGAATGAATGAAACTATTGCAGGCTGCTCAAAGATCCTCTGAATAGTTGTTTTCATCAATCAGGCCTGAGTCCCAGGTGTCAAATTTTCCTTTTTTGATCCACCACGCAAATTCCAGCGTGCTTTCCTGATTTGTTTGTGATCATGGAAAATCTTCCAAATCGGAATTTGTTAGGATTTTGTGTGTGCAGGTTTGATTCTCGTATCAAAATTGATTTTGGCTTAGTTTCAAGGTCGATATCGGGATCTTAGTACTCTATAAATGTAACCTCCACAGAGGCATAAAGGGTTTGACATTCATTTTAAAGCCTATGTGCTTGGTTTTGTAGCTCTACAACTTTTCTTGGGAGCATTAATGCAAAGTATGCCCTGAATGTATGAGATTCATCAGGGTGTTCATTGTTCAGTCTATTTTCCCTTGTTTGCTTTATTTTCATGCATGTGTAGTTTTTGCTAATGCTTTTCTAGTTGTATGCAAGGAATTCTTTCTTTGTTAAGTGCTCCTTTCATCAAATAACGTGTTTGTTATGTGTTCATGGTAAATGTCTTGGAATTCATTCTTTGTTAGATGCTCCATTTCAGTTATCAACCTTCACTATTTATTTTTCTAAAGCTATTACAGGAGATTCATCCATATGATAGGTGCCTCCTATCTCATTGGGATTCTTCTCATTCCCCCCTTCCATCTCTCAAATATATTTTGTTGAGTACTAACACCTGTTTTTACTTAGACTACAAAGGTAAGCACTGGTCATTATTTGATGTAAGTCCTTCGATGTTTCAGGTTTTGACTCCATTTCCAATGGTATTTAACATATATATGTATTTCACTCTTTAAAATCTAAACAACCCCTTATCCTCAAAAATCTAGCCTTCTGAGCACTTGCTTAAAGCTATATGTGTATATGAATTTTCTCGTGACAAAGAGAGAGCCCTCTCTAACTGTATAAGCTAGAATAGTGTCTAAATATTGGTTTGAAATGGTTACCCCAGTGATTCTCCTACCACAACCATACGAAAAGTATTGGGTGATAGCATCTTGGCACTGTTTCCAGGGAATAATCACTATTATCTCCTTGGTGAAAAAACATTATTTTAGCGATACGACCTAGTTGAGCAGCTGGTCATAGACACATATTGGTTGTATATGCTCTAGCGAATACACTCAAAGATTTTGGAAGCTGACTCCACTGGGAAATACTGATGACCATAGTAGGGAATGAGTGTTCAAATATTCCCTGGGTATGAGCTACAGAGTTGTAGATTTGATTGTTGATGGTGAAAAATGATCAAACATCAAGAAGGTCACGTGTTTCACCTCGTGACTCCATATGCAAAGAATCCAATCTTCATAATGTTCTATGGTAGCTCCACTGTCAAAGGGTTGCAAAGTGTGAGGAGTTGATTCAGTTCCTTTATCATCAAGATGAGTTCTATGGTTGTAAGGTATGCTCATATGAATTGGGCTCACATTTCTGGTTTTCCAAATCGAATACCTAATATAGATTGGAAAATATTTCTTCCAAGATTCAAATATCAAAAGGGGGATGATGCTGCCATTTATTTGTTTAGATTTCATAAGCATATACATAAGCTGGGAGTTGAATTGCGTGAGGATTCTTTAATGAAAATGTTCATGGTTAGTTTAGAAGGAAATCCAAGGTCATGCAATGAGGGATTGCTAGCAGACAATTTATATTCCCTTAGAGACTTTCATACAGTATTTCATTAACATTTTAAAGATCAATATCCTTCTTTGCTACTAATCCAATATTGTTGCATGCATGATAAAGGGTTCATTGAAAATTTGAAAGACATATACGGTGATGATTAGTATATGGATGAAGAGATTTTAGAAATTTTACATGAATACTCATTTCAAAAATAAAGACAAACCAATTGCCATGATATTCAAGAAAATTCCCAGCAGTTGGTATTGTCTTCCTTGACTGAAATTGACATAAGATAAAGCTCTGATTCAGCCAGTTACCTTTCTTTTCCTGAAGCTAACAATAGTTTGCAGCAGTATTGTCAATATTTATGTGACCAAGAAGGAAGTTGGGACTGTCAATAAAATTGTTCCTCGTATCATTCAACTTCTGAAATTTTGTTACAAGAGGAGGTTGGCCCTATTCAATCAGTAGTTACCCTTTCGCAACTGCAATCTCTTCAAAGTCATAATGTGTTTTATGAATATTTCAAGCAACATGATGAAAGCAATTGTCTTCCATTGGGTTATGCCACATTTGAATTTCTGAAACAAATATTAAGAGCCTCTAAGCGAACATAGAAACTTGAGGATATGGCATTTTCAGAAATAGATAATGAAAAGGAAAATCAACCATGCAATCAATCCCATCCTATGAGGAAAACAATAGTTTTCCATGAGGGTTTAAATCACAAAGAAGAAGATGGGAAGGGTGAACAAGTAGAATCTGATTTGCATTTCAATCCTCCTTTTTATGAGTAGAAAGATGGGCAACCTAGTAATGTACAAGAAGAGGGTCATACTAAACTTCTTTATGAAGATCACAACTTGCATATATATGATCAATGTAAGGATGGATGCTTGGATAATGTACCTCAAGAACCAATAGTATACAATAATATATTGGATCACCAAGAAGAAGAAGAGGATTCCAAATGGGATGTTTCTTTATGTTTTTCATATTCAGAAATTATTTTGCTTGATTCTATTGAAAAACACAATGATATTCCGTTTGAAACACTTGGAAGGAATCGGGTTTTTAATTATGATATTTTAGATGAAGAAATGGATGTCTCATTTGTAAATTGCCATGAACACATTGTTCAATATTCCTTTGAAGAGTATTTTGGCAGGGTGCTAGAGGACTTATAGTTGGTGCAACCTTTTCATGGCAAGCACATAATTTTTTTTTACAAGTTGTCATGATCCAATGGATGATTATTTGGAAAATATTTGCAGTGGGAATGGTGGGTTATGTCTGTGTAGTAAAGATCGGGTCTCTGATCATAACCATTTTCCATTAAGTTCTTCATTTGTAATCAAGCATGATGAAGAATCTCAATCTTTAGATCAACTACTTGGTTGGATTCATTATAAATCGGAATTTACTTGATTGGGAATTGGTGCTCAGTAAGTAGGGTAGGTAGGTGTGAATAAGATCAACATGTCGAGCATTTATTTTAGCAATTTTTTAGTCTGTTTTCAGTATCAGTTTAATTTTTTTTCAGAGCATGTTGAGTATTTCAGGAAAATATTGGGACCAACCCAATGGATCAAGCACATGGTCTACAGGGTTCTTTTCTACCTCACAGGGAGGATAGCATCCTTGGTTTGGAGCCATTGTTAACACATGTGCTAAAATTTAGGGACTTTTTCAGATGCATCCACGCTAATTCCCCCGTAAAATGATAATCCAGTGAAAATGATGGGTAAGGTCGAAAATTTCCCATGTCATATAATCTGAGTGAGTGTTAATGCAGGTTCTAAAGGATCCATTCTTGGTTAAAAGTGAAGAAAAAAGTAAAAAATCCTTATGCATGACCTTGGAAATGAGCCCGGTATGAAAAATCCAATCAAGGTTAAGTCTTGGTGAGAATGGACAGTGGATATCCAAGCCGCAAAGTGATATGACGGTCTGAAAGAATCCCACAGAAGAACTATCAAATACAAGAGGAGATCCACATCCGATCCTAGATCAACAGTTAGGATGAAGTCTGAAATAAATCAACGGACCAACAAAAGGGCGGAAGCGGAAAAGGAAAAGATTCAGTTTTCAAAGTTGGTAAACCCGAATTCCACTTTCTGCAGTCTGAGATCCGACGGTAAAGGATGACGCCAGGATAAATCAATGGTCCAGGAAAAGGTGAAAGCGGAAAAGGAAAACATCTACTATAAAAAGTTGAAATCCCACTTTCCTCTTTCCACCAGCCCATAATGTGTCCCCAATTGATCACAGATCAATGGTTCAGAATGCTTCTGCATTTTGAATCTCATATCAACAGCTCGGAAAGGAGCATAAAGGTGGGAACGAAAATAAAAAAATTGGTCATGAAAAGTTGGAATCCGTCTTTTTTCTTTCCACCATCCCGTAAGATTGACAGTCCAGAAAGCTTCTGCACATTTGATCTTAGATCAACAACCCAAGAGGGAGCGGAAAGGTGGAAAGAGGAAACATAAAGAATTCGGTCATGGAAAGTTGGAATCCCACTTTTTGCTTTCCGCCAGCCCGTGATATCGACGGTTCAGATAGCTTCTGTACCGATCCAAAATTATTTCTCTAGGGGAACATGTAGGGTCAAAAGAATTGTTATTATCGGCGGAAAGGGGTTAATGTGTAGGAAAAATTGATTTTCGGATGGGCACCAGGATGAAGATCAACAATCAATATCCATTCCGTTGATGCAACATGCATGGAGAAATTAACTTTTGAAATCGGTGGAATTTGGTAGACCCTGGAGCTTTCAACGGCCCAGATCAATGACCAATAAATATCCACAGTGGAGGTGGATTTCTCTGCTAGAACTAGCACAGAAAAACTAAATTTTCATATATGTGGAATTTGGTATGCCTTGCAGTGTTGAACAATGGAGATCTAGAGGAGAAATGAATCTATGACGGGTATCGATTCCGCTGATACAAAAATCATGGGAAAACAAAATTTTAAAATCAACAGAATTCTTATATCGACATGCAAATCCTGAACACACGTCCACGCCACATCTTTTGCAAAATTGATCGACGACTTAAAAGAATTCATCTATGGGAAAGTGCAGCGAAGTCAATGGTTTAAAATCAAGCAGAATTTTATACCTTGAGGTAGGTTTAGACACATGCTTCCATATCCTTGTTTTGGATAAAAGATCAATGGTCCAAAATAATTTCACTGGTTGAAGATCCAAGGATGAATGAAACTATTGTAGGCCAATAAAGATCCTTGGAACGGTCATTTTCATCAAGCAGGCCTGAGTCCCAGGTGTCAAATTTTCTTTTTTTTATCCACCATGCACATTCCAACATGCTTTCTTGATTTGTTTGTGATCATGATGAATTTTTCCAGATCAGAATTTGTTAGGATTTTGTGTGTGCGGGTTTGATTCCCATATCAAAATTGATTTTGGCTATGTTTCAAGGTTGGTATTGGGAGCTTAGCACTCTATAAATGTAACCTCTATGAAGGATTAAAGGGTTTGACATTCATTTTAAATCCTCTGTGCTTGGTTTTGTAGCTTTGCAAATTTTCTTGGGAGCATTAATGAAAAGTATGCCCTGAATGTTTGAGATTCATCACGTTGTTCATTGTTCAGTCCGTTTTCCCTTGTTTGCTTCATTTTCATGTATGTGTAGTTTTTGCTAATGTGTTTCTAGTTGTATGCAAGGAATTCATTCTCTGTTAAGCGCTCCTTGCATCATATAACGTGTTTGTTATGTGTAACACCCCGGTGTTGACCCCATTCGCATTAAAAATGTATATGATGTAAATATTGTATTTAATCGTTGTGTGGAGCTAAAGGAAAAATTCTCGCCATCGATTTAGTGTTTTATGTTTCAGTGATTAAAATCGATCCAGATAGTATTTTGTGTTGGCTAGAAAATTATAATTTTGGACATCATGTAAATATGAAAATTAATTAAATACCCATAACCAACTATGTCAGTGCAACATGAAAAGAGATGGGGCATAATTTCCTAAGGATAAGGGGGGGATATTCAAAACTTTGGGCCAATGGGGAAAAGCCAAATGTCAAATGGAGAACCCATCAAACTATCAACTACCCATTTTGTCTTTTGTGCCCAGTCATTTAATGCTGCCAAAAATTGGTTGGGTTAGTTATTGCATGAGAATGGGAAAGCTATGGGAGTCATAAATTCGAATTGGAGGAAGTAACCATTTTTGGGAAATCATTTTTTGACTTTTGGGGCAAGTTAACAACCAAAAAATGCATGCCCATTTGGTGGTTCACCCACTTCCTCCATTTCCTCACGCAGTGGAAGCTTGGAGAGTTATTTTCCTTCACGTTTTTGTCTGCTGTGTGTGTTTCCTTCACGTTGGGGGGTCGTTTTCTTCATTTTCGTCAGGCTGGGAAATTGTTTTTGTAATGATTAATGGTTGGGTTTCCTCCCCTATGATTTTGCTGCATTTCCCCATTGTTTTCCAAGATGGAAATCATTTTTTGGTAATGCCCATCGAATGGGAGAAGAGACCTACAATTTTTGGGTGTTGTTGAGTCTGTTTTGGCCATGTGAAGGCCATAAGCATTTCTAGGGGAGATCGAATTGATGTTAGGGGTTTTTTTTTACCCATCTTGGCAATTCGTTTTGTTACTCAAACTGTTTTTCCTATAACCCAGAAATCATATGGTGTTGTGGGTGAATGTTTTGGATTTGGTCTGAACTAAGTTGGAGTGGAATTGAGTTTGAACAAGCTTGATAAACCTAGTGTAGGAAGGGAACCTCGTGGACATATCTAGAGGGGTTGGTTTTCTTCTTTACACACCGTGAAGAACAATGGAAGGGAAGGCATAGCCTGAGGGTCTGTGTAGCAGAGAAGGGGATTCTTCCTTGTGTTGGATGTGTGGATATTTTTGAAGCCAAGCCAAATCTGTTGCAGGAGTCCCTAGATTTGTGGTTGAGCTCAATGGCTTAGTATTTCAACCTTTCCATCTCCTTAGCAGCCTGATAAACCCAAATTTAGTTTTGGCTTGGATGAATTTTGATATATCTTTAGTTATGTGTGAGCCTTTTATTGTTCCCTTATTCCTTGCGGGAGTCATGCCCAGCTAAGGGGTGGTAGTGGTGCTGAGAGATTGATGAGCCCACTAGTACGTCGTTGGGTGGAATGTTGCAGTGACATAGCCGGTTGCGGAACAAGCTTCTTTCAAGATAAGTACTTCTTGTGTGTAATCTCTGCAACTGTTTTTGTTAATGAATTTTCATGAACATGTTGAATGCTTGAATGAAATGTAACTACTTTCATCGTATATTGCATGTTTATACATCTATGTATGTTTTTAAGTTCAATGCATTTTATATTACATTCAGGGGGCTTAGTTTCCCCCTATTGATAGCAACATAGTCGCTTTCTCTCCTTGGTAGAGGGGTGGGGACATGATAGTGTGGTATCAGAGCTCCTGTTGTAGCTTTGGGCATCAATGGGCCATGAAGATAAGTTGACAGAGGTTGGATTACACCTTGTTCAATAGGAGAAAGAAGCAAACACAAGAAAAAAAAATTCCAAAATTTTCCTAAGTGTTGTAAATTGTCACATATCGGCTCAGTTGGTCGAGTTCTGCCAATACAATGTCGGTTGGACTGGCTGAGTTGAGCTGATGGCATGTTGAGACGACAAGAAGAAGATAAAAATAAAACTTTTCAAAAAATTTCTAATTGTTGAAAAATCGGGTAAACTTGGTGATTTTTTCCAATACATTAGCTGATTTCAGTAAGTTTTGCCGATACACATAGTTAGAATAATCAACCCATATTTAGCTACCTTAGACATTAATTAATCCATTTTTTGTCTTATTTTCCTAGTTTCCATATTCCACCTTATGCAAGTTGTCCTCCACACATCCATAGTGGTCAAACTTGCTAAATTTGAGTCATGGAGCACTTGGGAAACCTATTGGAATCAAATCTACTTTATTCCTAGCCTCCCTAGTGCATGTCTTCTTTTTCTTCTTTATTTCCTGCTTTTTCTGAGTTTTAAGGCAATTGGGAAAGTTTGACTAGGTGAAGTTAACTTGTTTTTTGTCCTCATCATCCTCCACTCTTTTCTCCTATGAAAAGCATGTATGAGTTGTCCTTCCACCACCTATTAGCTTGCCTAATTGATTTTGCCAATTCATGAGCTCCTAGACAGTTTTGGAAACTGCTTTATGCACCTATGGGGGATTTGATTAGATTTAGTAAGCCTGCTTTTGACCAAATTAGAATGGTATCCTTATGCATTCAAATCTCTCATGTAATTATTTATTGTGGTAGCCTATGAATTCACAAGGTTGCCTATTGTACACTTATTCATTACAGATTAATGTTCTGCTCCATATTCAGTCTCCTTTTGTGAGTAATTTGCATGTGTAATTGGAAATTATTGTGAGTGTAATTGTTCTAACACATGGGTTCAATTTCCACATGGTATCAGATCCTTTGTAGATCAATTTATCTCCTTCCAATTTGTTTTTCAGGTTCGACATCATTGACTGGGAGCATTCTGCTAACTGAAGGGACAATTTCTGAGCTATGGATCAATCTTAGAAGATCATCTTGACTCCATTTAAATTATTTGAATGGAAAGTAGAGATGGAGATACTGTTGAGAGTGAAAGGCCTCTAAAGAGTGACTATGGCAACAGAAGCAGATCCCAATGCAGCTGCAGAGAAGATTAAATGGCACAATAGGAGGGATGACGCCTATGGTCTCCTGTGTCTGAGCATATCCAGAGACCTCCTTTTCCATCTTGATGGATTAACATCACCAAATGAATTATGGGAGAAGCTTGTTGATCTTTTTGGTAAGACAGATGAGATGAGGGGACATCAAATTGAAAATTAATTGACCTCCCTGAGTCCCAATAGCTTTGAATCCCTACAACTCTATTTTTCCAAGTTCAAAGCACTTGTTTTACAGCTAAAACAATGTGGGATCGAAAAGAAGGATGATCAGATGGTTTTGGCCATACTCTTGAAGCTTGGCCCTGACTATTCAGTGTTTGTATCAACCTTCTATGCCACAAAGTTGACAGCTCGATCCTGGAAAATGCCTAGCCTTGCAGATTTCATGGAATCTCTCACACAAGAACAAGATAAATTGGTGATGATGGGCACCATCAAACCTTCCAAAGACCAAGCTCTGGTTTCTGGAGATTCAAGGGTGGATTCAAAAGGCAAGAAGAAATCTAAGAAGCCACCTAAGCAAAATAGAGACAAGAACAAGTCTCCAGAGGAGCCTCAAGATTCCAAGAAGAACCCCCAGAAGAAGAAGAACAAAGGAGAAATGAGCAAGTGCGCATATTGCAGTAAGGGAAATCATTCTGAAAGCTCCTGCATGAAGAAGAAAATAGACATGCTGAACCAAATATTGGAGAAGAATGGAATCTCCCTTCCAGACAGCTCAAAGAAGAGGGAAGGAGGATCAAATTCAGAAGACAGAGAGAGAGTTCATGCATTGGTTGCTGGCACATCAAGCTCACCTAGTTTCATCATTGATTCTGGAGCTTCAAGACATATGGTTTTGAACAAGGAGGCATTCACCTCACTTGACATGTCGAAAGGTCCACCAATAGTACTGGGAGATGACTCTCTCACTGAAAGTTTGGGCAAAGAGAGGATTGATCTTGACCATGGTAAGTTTAGCAATGTATTGTATGTTCTAGGTCTTGCCTCTAACCTCTTATCAGTGTATCAGATGACCCACACAGGGTCTCCAAAGAAGGTCATATTCTCCCCTTATGAAGTTGAGATCACAGAGATCTCAAGTGGTAAAGTCATTGCAAAAGGAGTTGCAAATCACACTTCGAAGGTATACATGTTCTCACACTTCCTACCCTACTCAAACCCCTCTGCTCTTCTGATTCATGCTAATGAGGCAAGCAAGATTTGGCATGAAATATTTGGCCACCTCAATTACAAGTATCTTTCTGATCTTAGTGAAAAATAAATGGTCATAGGGTTACCAAATATTAAATTTTCCAAAGGAGTCTGTCAAGGTTGCATCTTAGGAAAACACCCAGAGCATAAATTTGAGAGAGCTAGTCATGAGAGAAGCTCTGCACCTCTTGAGTTGATCCACAGTGATGTTGCTGGCCCATTTCCTCATATGTCAATGATTCAGGCCAAATATTCATTGACATTCATAGATGAATTTTCCAGGTATTGCTGGGTTTACTTCCTGAAACACAAGTCTGAATTTTTTGGCATCTTCAAAGTCTTTAAGGCTTTGGTTGAAAACCAATCTAGGAGGAAACTCAAGGTCCTCAGATCTGACAATGGTGGTGAGTATGTCAAGTCTGAGTTCATTCAATATTGTGTAGATTCAGGTATTCAGATGCAGCATTCTATCCCTTACACACCACGGCAAAATGGTGCTGCTGAGAGGAAGAACAGATCACTGAAAGAGATGGCAACTTGCATGATGGGGGCTAAGACTTCGCCACCAATTTTTTGGGTCGAAGCTATAAACTATGAAGCCTATATCCAGAATAGAGTGCCTCATAAACATCTTGATGGTATGACTCCTTTCAAAGCATGGAGTGGGCACAAGCCAAATGTAACCCATTTCATGATTTTTGGCTCAAGGGCTTGGGCTAGAATTCCAACAGAAAAGAGGGAGGCTTTGCAGCCCCAAAGCCAAGAGTGTCTATTTGTTGGGTAATTTGAAGATTCAAAAGGGTACAAGTTAATCAATTTGAGCACAAACAAATCCTTCATTGAAAGTTGTGTTCAGTTTCAAGAAGAGCCCCTAGCAGCAGTGGAAGTTGGAGAATCCTCTTCACCACCAGAACCTCTGAATGTAAGTGAAGAGATAGTTGAACATGCTAATTATGATATGTATAATAATTATTATTTGATTGCAGATCCTAACAGTCCTACAATACCAAAATGGGCATCCAAGACCATTCATGCAGCTGGAGAACTAGCTGGAAATCCTAATGACCCTAGGAGGACTAGATCTCAGTTTGAGAGTGCTCTGTGCATGAAAGATCCTATGATTGCAGAGAAATTCTATCTGATGGTTGAATCAGACCCATAGACATATGAAGATGCAGCAAATGATCCAATATGGCAAGAATCCATGAAAGAAGAGTTCAGCTCACTCCAGAAGAGCAACACTTCAGAGCTGGTTGATCTCCCCCCAGGGAGGAAGCTAGTTTAGTGTAAGTGGGTGTACAAAACCAAATTTGCTGCTGATGGTTCACCTATGAAGTAAAATGGTATATTGGTAGCCAAGGGCTACTCATAGGTACATGGCATGTACTACAATGAGACCTTTGCACTAGTGGCAAAGATGGACTCCATCAGGCTAGCCTTAGCCATTGCAGCTTCAAAGCAGTGGGAGGTACACCACATGGATGTGAAGTGTGCTTTCCTAAATGGATATCTCACTGAAGAGATATAAATTCAGAAGCCTCAAGTATTTTCTACTAACCCATCTCTTGTGTGCAGGCTAAAGAAGTCATTGTATGGGCTTAAGCAAGCCCCCAGGGCTTGGTATGCCAAGATTGATGGCTTTCTGCTATCACTGAATTTTGTTCGATGCAAATCAGATCCAAATGTCTATTTGAAGTTGATTCATGGTTCATTAATGATCATTGTTTTGTATGTTGATGACCTTCTCATTACAGGA
>LPNX011099634.1:337157-376615 GCA_001517045.1 Pseudotsuga menziesii
GGATTGCAAGTCAAGCAAGACTCCTTTCCTTTCAGGAGTTAATCTTGAAGAAGCTGATTCTTCACCTATGGTAAACAATACACTATATAGGAATTTGATTGGATGTTTGTTGTATCTTACACATACTAGACCTGATATTTCTTATGCAGTAAGTGTGGCTTCAAGATACATGGATCAGCCTCATGAGATCCATTGGAGAGCAACCAAAAGGATCCTTAACTTTGTTCAGGGAACAAGGACACATGGGATCTTCTACAAAGCTAAATCTGATCTTGATTTGATTGGGTTTACTGATAGTGATTGGGGAGGTGATAGCACAGATCGAAATTCAAAATCAGAATATGTGTTCATGCTTGAAAAAGGGCCAATAATCTGGTCAAGCAAGAAACAGAGTGCCATTGCACTCTCATCTACAGAAGCAGAGTACAGAGGAGTTGTAAATGCAACAACTCAATGTTTATGGTTACAGGGGTTACTTGGAGAGTGTGGCTTCGAATCAGAATACTCAACTACTATCTACTGTGATAATCAAATTACCATTCAAATCTGCAATGATCCAGTTCAGAAGCAGAGAACCAAACACATTGAGATCCATATGCACTACATCAGACAGCTTGTGCATGATGGCACCATTCACCTACTCTTATGTTCATCTTCAGAACAAGTAGCAGATATATTCACCAAATTTTTTTGTGAGAAGACATTCAGCAATCTCAAATCACTAATGGAGATTTTTTATCATGCTGTGAAGCATGAGTGATGACAAGATTTCCAAATTTTGTTTTACTGTCCATGTTTAAGGGAGGATTTTTCCCATTGGGTTTTTGCCTCTTTCCTTGGTTAAATGGACATGCAATATGTAAAGGGTGACTAAGCCTTGTTGCTAGGCCCTATAATTTTTTGATATTTTACTCATAATTCAGGATTAAGGGGGGGTGTTAGAATAATCAACCCATAGTTAGCTACCTTAGACATTAATTAATCCAATTTTTGTCTTATTTTCCTAGTTTCCATATTCCACCTTATGCAAGTTGTCCTCCACACATCCATAGTGGTCAAACTTGATAAATTTTAGTCATGGAGCACTTGGGAAACCTCTTGGAATCAAATCTGCTTTATTCCTGGCCTCCCTAGTGCATGTCTACTTTTTCTGCTTTATTGCCTGCTTTTTCTGAGTTTTAAGGCAATTGGGAAAGTTTGACTAGGTGAAGTTAACTTGTTTTTTGTCCTCATCATACTCCACTCTTTTCTCCTATGAAAAGAATGTATGATTTGTCCTTCCAACACCTATTATCTTGCCTAATTGATTTTTCCAATTCGTGAGCTCCTAGACAGTTTTGGAAACTGCTTTATGCACCTATGGGGGATTTGCTTAGATTTAGTAAGCTTGATTTTGACCAAATTCGAATGGCATCCTTATGCATTTGAATATCTCATGTAATTATTTATTGTGGCAGCCTATGACTTCACAGGGTTGGCTATTGTACACTTATTCAATACAGATTAGTGTTCTGCTCCATATTCAGTCTCCTTTTGTGAGTAATTTGCATGTGTAATTGGCAATAGTTGTGAGTGTAATTGTTCTAACACCTGGGTTCAATTTCCACACACATCAAGAGAACTTGGTAAGTTGAGCCGATGACAAGAAAAAGGGAAGAAAAATTTTCAGAATTTTTCTAAGTATGGACATGTCGAAAAAACTTTGGGAGTTTTTCCGATGCATGTCGGATGAACTCAGTGAGTTTCGCTGATGCGTATCGGGTGAAAAAGGTGAGTTTCATCAATGTGCGTTGAGCGAAAAATCTGATTTTTTTCGATGTCAAAGAAAGAAAGAGAAATTTCTCAAAAATTTTCTAAGTGTCGAAAATCCCATATCAACAAGAAAAGACGAGTTTTTTCGATACATGTCGGGTGAACTTGGTAATTTTTTTTGATACATTGGAAAAGTTTGATGAGTTTTTCGATCGGCAATAAAATGTGAGTTTTTTCCAATATTTCGAATGAACTCGGCGATTTCTACCGACGCGTTGGAAGGAAACGATGATTTTTTCCGATCGGAAGGAAATGATGAGTTTTGGCAACACGTAAAAAATAAAAGGTGAGTTGAGCCAACATGTCGGAAAACTTTGGTGAGTTTGTCAATTGGGTGGAAAATATGAGTTGCTCTGAAACGAAGAATTTTAGCAAGTTTGCAGTGGGATTTCAGGGGCTAGAAAGATGAAAAAATGGCAGTGTGTTTATGCATTAGATTGCCACAAGGGGGAAATCCCCCTTAACCCTTGTCGTCCCCCTCAGACAGTCGTTTTTTGTGAAAATAAAAGTCTATGTTTTGACAAAGTTGTCAATATATGAATTTTCCAAATGTAGGTAAGTGATGTATAAATTCTTGTGAATGTTATGCAACTAACAATTGTGTTTATTAACACTTTTGCAGAATCATAATCACATTCAAAGGAAACATTCCAGATAGTGCAGTTCGGTAAATTTGGTTTTTGGCTTAGCCATGAGAAACTATGACATGTATGATGATGCACGGAAACCCAATGAGTATGAGGAAGATGTCATAGGGGAAAACATCTGTGTTGGAAATGCTGAGACATAGTCTAATGGGAGAAGATTTCAAGATATTCCCCTAGATTTTGTAGCCACCATGAGAAGCCTAAAGGTGGAGATGAAAATTTATAGGGCAGATAATGAAAGATTCGTTAAGGCTGAGGAGGAGCAAAATCAGTTGAATGCATCCATGCTGCAAAGTTTTACAGACATCCAGAGGCAGATGAACTCTGGGGACTGGACAATAAGACCAGAAGGAAGTAAAATCACTACTAGAAGAAGAAAGATATCTCCTAGTGGGTCATCTAATTCTAAAGGATTCACTGGTGAAGTTATTCTTCTCACAAGAATACGAAAAAAGAGGCTCTACCAAAACCACTCATGTGATAAATTTAAGAATGCAAGGCCACCTACCTTCAATGGTGAGATAAAGAATGGTCAAGAAGCTAAAGCTTGGCTTCTTGGGATGAGAAAATATTTCCAAGTCCAAGACTACTCTGGAAATATGAAGGCTAGGGTATCCATCTTCAATTTAACTAGAAGATCATCCATATCGTGGGAGCACTTCAGGAAAGTAAAGAAGATCAATGAAAGGAAGATTGTATGGAACCAGTTCCAGAAGTATTTCAAGCAGAAGTACCTTTTCGATAAGTACTATGATGATAAGATTAAAGAGTTCCATGAGTTGAGATTGGGACAGAAGACCATGGAAGACTATGCAAACAAGTTCTTGGAGTTGTTGAGGTATGTTAGGTACATCAAAGATGAAAAATTGAAAATCCATCGTTTCCTGAGTGGATTTTCTCAGTCTTACAAAGACAGAATTGAGCTTTATGAACCTAGAAATATGGAAGAAGAATTAAGGAAAGCTAAGTATTTCTATGAACAAAGCAATGATAAACCTGATTATCATAAGACATGGAAGGAAAAAAAGAATGAGAAGTATAACCAAAGGAAGAAAGGTTTCAAACATTCTAACTTCAGGAATCAACAAAAGCATCCATCCCAAGTTGAGAAGCATCCAGCCAGAGTGGTGGGAGAAAATCCCAAAGAACCACAATAGAATAGAGAACCACTCCAATGTTGGAAATGTGGAGGACCCCACACACAGAGGAATTTTCCACTTGAGAAAGAGAATGCAAGGCCAGCTTACAACATTCAAGAAGAAGTAACAGTGGTTCAAGTAGCAAGGGCCATCCCTAGGATTTATGCAGCATTGGAGGACCTCCAGGAAGATCACCAGTCAACTGTAGTTGAAGTTGCAGGTAATATTGTTGATTAATATGTTTCTATTTTGATTGACCCTGGTTATACTCACAGTTACATTACTCCTAGAGTAGTCAAGATTTGTGGTTTTAAGAAAGTAAAGCATAGAAAATCTTGGTTAGTTCAGCTAGCCACTGGAACTAAGAGGAATGTTAGTGAAGTGATAGAGAAATGTCCATTGGTTATGAATGGAATGGTCACTTGTGTATATCTAAATTTTCTACCACTTGGTTCCTATGATGTTATCATTTGAATGGACTGGTTATAAGTTCACAGGTTAAATCGTGACTACTATAATAAGACTTTTGAATGCATGGATGAAGAAGGGAACCCAAGAGTTGTAAGAGGAATTCCAAAGGTGATTTTTGTGAGGGATATTTCAGCAATGTAGGTGAAGAAGTTCTGTAGGAAAGGTTGCTAGTTGTATGCAGCTCATATTTTGGAGGAAACAGAGAATGAAACTCCTAGGTTGGAGGAATTTCATGTGTTGTAGGAATTCAGGGATGTGTTTCCTGAGGAGATTCCAGTGCTTCCTCCAAAGAGAGACATTGATTTCACAATTGAAATTGTGCTAAGAGTAGCACTAGTGTCCAAGACACCCTACAAAATGAGTACACCAAAAACACTAGAGCTAAAGACACAACTACAAGAGTTGTTGGAAAATAAGTACATCACATAGAGTGTGTCTCCATGGGGAGCACTAGTTATGTTTGTAAAGAATAAAGATGGTACACTCAGGTTGTGCATTGATTACAGATAGCTGAACAAAGTCACTGTGAAGAATAAATACATGTTTCCTAGGATTGGCGAACTCTTTGATCAAATGAGAGGAGCAAAGGTATTTTCCAAGATTGACTTGAGTTCTTGTTACCATCAGGTGAGAATCAAGGATGAAGACATTCATAAGACAACCTTTAGAATGAGGTGTGGACATTATGAGTTTGTAGTGGTACCATTTGGTCTCACAAATGCACCAGCTACATTTATGTGCCTTATAAATAGTGTCTTCAGCAGGTATTTGGACAAGTTTGTTCTTGTTTTCCTTGACGACATTCTTATTTATTCTAAGAATGAGGAAGAGCATGAAGAACATCTGAGATTGACATTGCAATTTCTCAGGGAGAATAGGCTGTATGCAAAGTTGAGCAAGTGTGACTTTTATAGAGATAGGATTCACTATTTGGGTCACATTATCTCAGATGAGGGTATATCTGTAGAACCTGAGAAGATTGAGGGGATTATGAATTGGACTACTCCAAGAAATGTAACAGATGTAAGATCTTTTATGGGACTTGCAGGATACTACAGGAGATTCATTGAAGGATTCTCCAAAGTTGCACATCCAGTCACTTCTTTGCAAAAGAAGGGAATAAAGTTTGAATAGACACCGAGGTGTGAAGAAAGCTTCCAGTAGTTGAAGAATATTCTCACAAGTGCACCAGTCTTGAAGATTGCAGACCCGTAAAAAGATTTTGTGGTGTGTACTTATGCATGTGGTCAAGGGCTTGGAGGAGTCCTTATGCAAGATAACCACGTGATATGTTATGAGTCAAGAAAGTTGAAGGAGCATGAGAAAAACTATGCCACCCATGATCTAGAACTTGCAGCTATAGTACATGCTCTCAATATGTGGAGGAATTACTTGATGGGAAGAATATTTGAGCTAAGGACATACCATTGTGGTCTGAAGTACTTGTTTGATTAGCCAATGTTAAATGCTAGTCAAGCTAGATGGATGGAGTTTTAATGTGAGTTTGATTTTAAAATCAAACACATAAAAGGAAAAGAGAATAAAGTAGATGACGCACTCAGTAGGAAGGTGCAGGAAATGCGTGTGGCATATCTTAGTATTTTCCAATCAAATTTGAGGCAACATATTGTCAATCATACTACTCAAGAGGAAATGTATGTGCAGGTAAAAGACAAGTTGCAGCAACAAAGCCTTGAAAAGAAGTATGAGGGATATAAATTGGAAGAAGATGTACTTTGTACCTATAAGAACATAATTTATATTAAAAATGTGACATATTTGAGGAGGGTTGTTATGGATGAGATACATTAAGATCCGTATTTAGGTCACCCAAGATATCAGAAGAGAATTGCTACAACCAGAAAGCAGTATTTTTGGCCAGGAATGAAAAAGGACATGGCTGAATATATTTCAAGGTGCATGAAATGTCAACAGGTGAATGTTGAGAATCAACACCAAACAGGTTTGTTGCACCCTTTTCCAGCTCTAGAATGGAAGTGGGAATTTATTTCCATGGATTTTATAACAGGATTTCCAATGAATTGGAGAAAACATGATTCCATCATGGTTGTGGTGGACAAGTTGACAAAGGCAACACATTTCATACCGGTTAAGTCCACACATAAGACTGATGACATTGCAAAAATATTCATGAAGGAGATCTTCAAATTGCATGGATTGCCTAAGGCAATAGTCTCTAACAAAGATGTCAAGTTCACTTACAAAGCTAAACTTTAGCACTTCCTACCATCCTCAGACTAATGTGCAAATAGAGAGAGTAAATCAAGTGCTTGAATACATGATTCACATGTATGTGATGGACAAACCAACCAAGTGGGAGGATTATTTACACTTGGTAGAATTTGCATATAAAAATGGACATCAAGCATCCTTGGGGATGAATCCATATGAAGCTTTGTATTGAAGAAGGTGTAGGATATTGGTGACATGGGATAATCGAGTGAATATGATTGTGCTTGGGCCAGAATTGCTCAAGGAAATGGAGCAAGAGGTCATAAAGATTAGGCAAAATATGAAAGAAACTCAGGATAGATAGAAAATCTATGTTGATAAGCATAGAGTGCACAGAGAGTTTAGTGTTGGGGATCATGTTTATCTCCGACTGAGGGCAAGGAAGAGTTCCTTGAAGCTTGGAAGTTGTGCCAAAATGTCACCTAGATACTGTGGGTTGTTTGAAGTGCTTGAAAGAATAGGGCTAGTTGCATATAGACTTTCATTGCCTGCTATCACTAGAGCTCATATTTTTTTTTTATGTTTCTTTGCTTAATAAATATGTACATGATCCTAACCATGTGATAAATTGGGATGTGATTCAGGTGGAACCCGAGGGAGAGTTCCAAATCGAGCCAATGCACATCCTCGACAGGAAGGTCACAATGCTCCGGAACAGAGCCATAGGGAAGGTAAAGGTACAATGGGAGCACTACAGTCCTGAAGAGGCTACATGGGAGCTAGAGGATTCCATGCAATTAACACACCCATTTTTGTTCAATTCTGCGGAGCACTGAGGGCGGTGCTAGTGTAGCATTTTTGTTCAATTTTTTAAAGCACTGAGGATAGTGCTATTGAAGGGGGAGGGGAATGTAACACCCTAGTTTTGACCCCGTTCGCATTAAAAATGTATATGATGTAAATATTGTATTTAATCATGGTGTGGAGGTAAAGGAAAAACCCCCACCATTGATTTAGCGTTTTATGTTTTGGTGATTAAAATTGATGTCGATGGTATTTTGTGCTATCCAACACATTATAATTTTGGACATCATGTAAATATGCAATTTAATTACATACCCACAACCAACTATGTCAATGCAACATTAAAAGAGATGGGGCATGATTTCCTAAGGATAAGGGGGGGGGGTATATTCAAACCTTTGGGCCAATGGGGAAAATCCAAATGCCAGAGGGAGAACACATCAAATTGTCAACTACCCATTTTATCTTTTGTGCCCAATCATTTAATTATGCTAGAAATTGGTTGGGTTAGTTATTGCATGAGAATGGGAAAGGTATGGGAGTCAAAAATTTGAATTTGGGGAAGTACCCATTTTTGGGAAAACATTTTTTGACTTTTAGGGCAAGTTAACACCCAAACAATTCATGCCCATTTGGTGGTTCACCCATGTGCTCCATTTCCTCATGCAGTGGAAGCTTCGCGATCTATTTTCCTTCATGTTTTTGTCTATTTTGTGTGTTTCTTTCACGTTGGGGTGGCGTTTTATTCAGTTTCCTTAGGCTGGGAAATCGTTTTTGTAATGATCATTGGTTGGGTTTCCTCCCCTATGATTTTGCTGCATTTCCCCATTGTTTTCCAAGCTGGAAATGATTTTTTGGTAATGCCCAGTGAGTAGGAGAAGAGACCCACAATTTTTGGGTGTTGTTGAGCCTGTTTTCGCCACATGAAGGCCATAAACATTTATGGGAAATCGAATTTCTATTAGGGGGTTGTTTTTACCCATCTTGGCAATTTGTTTTATTGCCCAAACTGTTTTTCCTCAAAACCAGAAATTGTATGGTGTTGTGGGTGCATATTTTGGGTTTTGTATAAACTAAGTTGGAGTGGAATTGGGTCTGAACAAGCTTGATAAACCTAGTGTAGGAAGGGAACCTCATAGATAGATCTAGAGGGGCTGGTTTTCTTCTTTGCACACCCTAAAGAGCACTGGAAGGGAAGGCATATCTCGAGGGATTGCATAGCAGAGAAGGGGATGCTTCCTTGTCTTGGATGTGTGGATTTTTTAGAAGCCAAGCTAGATCTAGTGCAGGAGTCCCTAGCTCTGTGGTTGAGCTCACTATCTTAGTAGTTCAACCTTTCCATCTCCTTAGCATCCTAATAAACCCAAATTTAGTTTTTCTTGGATGAATTTTGATATATCTTTAGTTATGTGAGAGTCTGCTAGTGTTACCTTATTCCTTGTGGGAATCATGCCCAGCTCGGGGGTGGCAGTGGTGCTAAGAGATTGATGAGCCCACTGGCCTATGGTTGGGTGGAACATTGTAGTGACATAGCTGGTTATGGGACAAGCTTCTTTCAAGATAAGTATTTCTTGTGTGTAATCTCTGCAACTGTATTTTGTTAATGAATTATGATGAACATGTTCAATGCTTGAATGAAATGTAATTGATTCCATTATATATTGCATGTTTATACATCTGTGTATGTTTTTAATTTCAATGAATTTTATATTACGTTCTTGGGGTTTAGTTTTCACGGATTGATAGCAGCATAGTCATGTTCTCTCCCTGGTAGAGGGGTGGGGACGTTACATTATGTGTTCATGGTAAATGTATTCAAAATTCATCCTCTGTTAGATGCTCCATTTAAGTTATCAACCTTCATTGTTTCTTCTTCTAAAAGTGTTTCGGGAGATTCATCCATAGATAGGTGCCTCCCGTCTCATTGGGATTCTTCTCATTTCCCCTTTCCATCTCTCAAAGATATTTTGCGGAATACTAACCCTATTTTGCCTCAGACTACGAACGTTATCACTGGTCATTATTTTTTGTAAGTCCTTGAATTTTTTAGGTTTTGACTCCACTGCCCAATGGTATTTAATATATTTTTGTCTTACACTCTTTAAAATCCAAACAATCCTTCCCCTCATAAATCTAGCCTTATAAATGCTTGTTTAAATCCAAATGTATATGTGAATGACCTTGTGACAGGAGACATACCTATAGGACTGTATAGGCTAGAATAGAGTCTAAATATTGGTTTAAAATGGTTACCCCGGTGATTCTTGTTATAGCTGATTTTACCACACATGGTTGATCACATATTTATGGCCTTCCCTATCCCTCTGCAGACTCTTTATACCCCCTAGACTTATATTATCCTTTAATGTTCCAAGATCATCCCTAAAAAACCCCTGCTTATTGTTGTATGCAACTTTTAATCCCATACTCGCGTGTACATACAACTTTTGACCTCAAACCCGTGTACATCGGGATGTGTGCATAAGTCCAAACATTTTTGGAATTTTCCTCGTATGAGTCTGAATAACTTGACTCTTGGCCTTCCAAATGCCTTGAGAACACTCGGATTTGACCCTCCATTACCCTTTTGGAGTGCTATATAAGGAACCCCTTGGATACATTGAAGAGGAGGAATTGAAGAGCAAAGAAACTATAGTCCATNTTTGCTTGTACTTGAGTCTACATCCCTTTGTCCCTCTGGAGCACTTTGTGTTCTTCCCAATATTTCCTTTGATTTTGATATTTCTATTGAGAGATGGAGGATTGAGGTGGTGGAGGCCCATGTGGAGGACTCAGTTTCTCTGGTTCATAGACGTGCCGACAGAGGTTGTCACTATTGTAATCTCTGATTTTATTAATAGAAATATATTTTCCTATCCAACTATGTGAAATTGAATATGAATATTGAATCCATGGATGTGTTTAATTGTTTATGCATTGTTGAATATATATTCTAGAGTAGGTATAACACACTATTATAGAGCATGCTTTTCTTTTTTGCTGTTGTTGAGAGAGAATCGCTAACGCAAGCGTGAATTGGAAAGCTCAATGGGGATCTACTTCAATCATCCGGAACAAGGTACAATTCAATATCCCTTAGTATTAGATGTTTTCTTTCTCTTGCATATTGGGAAATATTGATTTATAGTGTCAAATTTGTTTGTTGTGGTACACCCCAAGCCATAGGAAGTTTCTCTCCGTAACAGAATTGGTGACTCTACTGGGGAGGTTCCTAGTTGTTTTTTTTTCATTGGGGTTAGGGGCATAGTGTGCTTGATATTCTTGACTTGCTATTTGTTTCTCCCTGTTTCTATGTCACATTTAGTAGTATGTTCATCCATTGAAACTCCTCTAGAGTGGTTATACCCTTGGCATGCCTTTAGCTATTGTCTTCTATGTATACGTAGGTTTTTGGATAAAATTCACGTACATACACAGGTTTTTGGCCAAAAGTCGCATATACATGCAATTTTTTGGCCAAAATCAGCGTATACATGCAGGTTTTTGGAAAAAATTGCGTACACATGTTGATGTTCCTTATACAATCGTGTACATCCTCCCTTTTGGTTGAGTTTGATGATGTGGGAAGTTGTTGGGTGGGTTGTGAGTGTGGTTGGGTCTTCCTAGGTTTTGATGTTGTCTGTTGACTGCTTCTTTCGTGACCAAAGACCGCTTTTTCATTGATTTTTTCTTTGAAATTATTTTTAGTCATTTATCTTTTTTTTTTTCCATTAGTGCATTACTCTTTTTGTCTCGGTGTCTTGCTATTCTTGTGTTTTATACTTGCTGCAGAGACTGATAGTTTTAAATGACTTTTATTACATTTTTCATTATTTTATATTGAAAAATACAAAATAGTTGCACTCTTAGTTTCATCTTAGATATGGATTTGAGGAGGTACTTTCATTGGATTGCTTGGACGAGAGTTGTAATTAGGATTTCCTATAGGAAGGATTGCATTGGCATTTGGAAAGGAATGAGTATTTTTTCATCTCATGTAGTGGCATACCCCATTTTTCATTTTGCAAGATTGCACTTGGCATTGCTTGTTAGGTGTGCATATTTACTTTACTGATGAGTCATCACTTCATTAGTTGCATGACCATTTCCCTTTGAGTAATCACATCCAACTAAAATCAATGCTTAATAAAATGAATTACACTCTTTTCTTTTGTAGGGTGCATCAACAAGATTAGGTTTTAGGGTCTTGGAATAGTTCATTGTGAGTCAATTCTCCAAGACTACTAAACACAAACAAGTAGGTGTATGTCCAAGTGAGAGAGAGAAACCCTTGATATACTTAGTGTTTCTCAGGACGCTCCTCTTACATGGGAGTTAAGCACGAGGAATTGCACGCGATTGTGATTGGGATGACCCCTGTCACTTTCTGTGAGAACCAGAGATATTTCCTGGATTGTATTCATATCTAGGGGCCTTTGAGGTATTGATTGGTGCATTCTTGGGGTACCACTTGTGCTTTCATGCTTCAATATTTTCTACCATTCCCATATGGTTGATCCCTCCTGCGACTATCTACCTGAGCATTGGTTATATTGAGGTGACCTTAGTTTCCTTACCTCGGTATCGAGGGGGTATTTGTAAAGTTTATTCTACAGGTGTCCTAGCCAAATAGAGGTTAGAAAACACATTTTTTTTATGCGTTGAAGATGAGGGACACTATAATTAGTTACATACCTCTACTTGTAATGTATGGGAGTTTCGAGCCTCTCCTAGGAAAGACATACCTGCTACATTCAGGAGCTTACTTATCCTCCCCTTGGATTGCTTTAATTTTGGCTGTAGATTTTCTTAGGAGTGTGCTCTTTGTGCACTAGTGGTATTTTGGGATCATGGTTACTTGAGTATATTTATTTTCTCTTGAATTTAGATCCTTTTATTTTTGGTGTGCCTAGTATCCTATCACTCGTTCATGGTCCTAGTACTAAACCTGGTGTCGGAATTGGGAGCATCACAACCCCTTACCGTGCTCATGGATTTGGGAATGGTCATATTCCATCCTCTACTCCATTTATGGAGGATTTTTATTCCCTTTGCTTTGTCACCCTCATGGGGGTGGTAGTAGATACGTGATCATTGGTTCTTCACCTTACATTCCTTCTTATGGCCCATCGTCCACCACGTTGTTTCCTTGGAATGTGTTGTCATGATCAATCCTACCCATATCCTATAGTTTGGAGTCTTTACTAACCATTTCCAAGTTTTTTGGACTAATATTGTTGTCATGTAGGGTCCATGTTTTGCACACTCTCTCTGAAGTCTTTAACCCATTCGTTCCTATTATAGGTATAATTTTGAACTAGAAAATAGGTTAAGATTTCACATCCGCTTTCATTTATGCATTTCCTTATGACCATTTCACCTTCGCCTTAGGTATGAACCCATTCCATGATATCACAGAACCTTCATGTTGCTTCTAGAAGTGGTATTATGTGAATGGTAGATCTTTCCTATACATGGGTGCCTTAGTTAGATCGTTTTTGCATTTGGTACCCATGTTGAGATGCTTCCTTTAGGTTGTGGGAGTCCCTTTTTAGTCCTGCCATGTCTTTGAGCAAGAGCTTCATACTCCTCTTGAACTTTATTTTGGCCATTTCCTCAGGACTCCCTTGTATATATTGAGTTGTAATTGCATTTTGATGATTTTTTCTTGCCTTCTTGAGCTTTATGCCGTCTCCGTGACTTTGATTTATCAACCATATATCCCGATCTTGTCTCATGTCTATCCAAGAAGAGACTTTTTCAAAATATTTTGCAACTTAATCATGCCTTTTACCAGGAGGAGACCTTCCCCTAAGTGTCATTATCCTACACATATATCCTTGCATTGAGCATAGGCATGTTCCACTACTCGGAACTAGGTTTATTTCCCCTTAACACTCGTCTACTCCCAGATTTGTACTATAAAACACTTTTATTATTTTTCAAGCTTTTCAAAATATCTAAAAAAGTATAGAAATTTTTTAAAAAACCAAAAATATGGACAGGAAAAGATGTTATCTTTAGCAGCAGTTGAGTTGTGTTGCCTTCGAACAGAGGACTGGATATCACATCCATTGGTTGGGTTATTAGTTTGAATTTAGGAGTTGTACTCGTTACTCTGAATTTATCTCTATTGACTAGTTAATCTTCCAGTCCCTATGGAGCATCTGTTGATGCCTCCTATGTCATAGAGATGTCCCAGTTTGCATATCGAGTCCATGTTGAATACCTTCAGTCACCATTATCCCTTATGCTCTTGTCCGAAGGAAGTTTAATCCTAAGTCTACCATTCCTTAGTTACCTTGACTTTGTATGTCAGCCATTCCCAGTACTATTACTGATTCATGCACATTTTGTTCCTCCACATTATACAATGTTGTTGAGTACCTCATGTTGATTGATGGGGGATTCCTTAATTCCCTACTTCCAGCTAATTCCATTCCATCGACATAAGATCATTTTTATGGAATATGATTCTAGAGTCCTTTGAGTGCCTTGAGACTTATAGTCATCAGTGGTAGGTTCTCTCGCCATTGATAGTTTTGGGAATACATCAATGTCCCCTGATCGATGGATTCTTCCAAGTGTTCGACCTCAACACATCTATTCACACTTGTTAGATTGCAATCTGTACCTTAATTCCCATTTTTTTTATTGGTGGGTGATCCCGCATTTGTTAACGGTATACATCAATGACCAGTAATCAGATGATGGACTACTATGTTCGACCTTGACACATATATTTGCATAGTAGGACATGTACTCATAGTGGTTCATGTAGAAGACCTTCTAGCTTGGTGGCATTCCATATATGCGACCTCCTTGATTGTGCCAATGTTCATGAGATTTCATCTCTTGTGATTTGATTCCATTGTATATAAGATATCTTCATCCACTATGGAGATCTTGATCTGTTGTATATCTTCATCCACTTTGGAGATTCTGATCTATTGTATATTGTACGTGGCAATGACCACACATGTCACATTTTGTATATCATGCCTTCATGGCCATTGTACTCTTATGTATCCGGGACTACTATATGTATTTGCAGTCATATGTATAAACTAATTATTATATTGTATTGATCAGGGGCTAGTTATTCCACCTATGGTCTTCATTACTCCACTTTTGGGATGGATTTTATAATGTATTTCAGCCATCATGTTACCCATATGACCTCACACATTAGGGGGCATCACATATTTATGGCCTTCCCTATTCCTCTGTAGACTCTTTAGACCCCATGGACTTATATTATCCTTTGATGTTCCAAGATCACCTAAAAAACCCCTTTTGATTGTTGTACATTAATTTTAATCCCATACTCGCGTGTACACATGACTTTTGACCTCAAACCTGCATACATAAGGATGTGTGCATAAGTCCAAACATTTTTGGAATTTTCCTCATATGACTCTGAATAGCTTGACTCGTGGCCTTCCAAATTCCTTGAGAATGCTCGGATTCGACCCTCCATTACCCTTTTGGAGTGTTATATAAGGAACCCCTTGGATACATTGAAGAGGAGGAATTGAAGAGAAAAGAAACTATAGTCCATTGTTGCTTCGGTTTGCTTGTACTTGAGTCTCCATCCCTTTGTTCCTTTGGATCACTTTGTGTTCTTCCCAAGATTTTCTTTGCTTGTGTTTTTTCTTATCGAGAGATGGAGGATTGAGGTGGTGGAGGCCCAGGTGGAGGACTGGGTTTCTCCGGTTTGTAGACGTGCCAACAAAGGCTGTCACTATTGTAATCTTTGATTTTATTAATAGAAATAAATTTTCCTGTCCAACTATGTGCAATTGAATATGAATATTGAATCCATGGATATTTTAATTGTTTATGCATTGTTGAATATATATGCTAGAGTAGGTCTAACACACTACTATAGAGCATGCTTGTCTTGTTTTCTATTGTTGAGAGAGAATTGCTAATGCAAGTGTGAAATGGAAAGTTCAACGGGGATCTACTTCAACCATTCAGAACAAGGTATGATTTGGTATCCCTTAGTGTTAGATGTTTGGTTTCTCTAGCATATTGGGAAAGATTGATTTCTAGTGTCAAAGTTGTCTGTTGTGGTACACCCCAATCCATAGGAAGTTTCTCTCTGTAACAATTCTTCTACCACAACCATAGGAAAATTATTGGGTGATAACATATCCCACTCTTCCTTTAAAGAGTGAAGTTAAAGTGATCGAGTTGATGTCTTCTCCTCCCGATACCACTCTTTGACCCAAGAGTGTTAACACTAAAGTAGTCACTTTGAAACAGTATTCGTCTTTTCCCTCTCTTCCAATTGAGAGTGAAATGAAAACATTTGAAGTTTTCATAGTTAGTTAGGATTGTTCTACGCACGAGGGAATCTTGTCTATTTCAATATAACCCTCTCCAAGTATCAAGTTTATTTCCTTTTATTGGAGTAATATAACAGAATCTTGAATTCCTTCTAGTGTTCCTTTCCAGATATCTGTGCAAGTTACTGATAGGAACATGCTTCACACTATTGTTGATGAAGGCGCCTATGTTAGTATTCTGCCCTCAACTACTTGGAAAGATCTCGTTCTCCTCATCTTGTGTCAGCTTATGACCAAATACTGGATTTTAATAGAATACCTAATGCACCTTTAGGAATCCTTCCTCATTTTCCTATTACCTTAGGAGGGAAAATTGTCTGCATTGATGTTATGGTAGTTCAAGGTCATTTAGATTTTATTCTGCTCCTTGGATGAGATTATGTTTATGCCATGAAATTTGTAGTGTACACACTCTTTCAAGTAATGCATTTTCCCCATTACGAGAATATTGTGACTATTGATCAACTTTCCTTTGTGAAACTTGATCATTGTATGACTCCTAGTCATCAGACTTCCCTAAATGTACCGCACGTTCTTGTGGTTCCTTCCCCTTAATAGGCCATGTCTCTCGACTCTGGACATCATGCTCGAGTTCAGTCGTTTGTAAACCGATAGCTTCTTCCCATCATGGCGAAGCTTGGAGGGCATGTATTCAATATATGGACATCATACTAGAGTTAAGATGCTAGCTTTTATGTAATGGGGGAAACCTACCAACCTCTGGACATCATGTTGGCTAAGAACTGAAGAGAGCATAGTTTATTTCTAGTTTTAAGCTCATTAAAAAATAAAACTAGCTTTGAGCATAGTTTACTTCTGGTTTCAAGCTCGTTAAAAAATAAAACCAACCTCAAGCATAGTTTACCTTTTGGTTTCATGCTTGCATAAAAATTAAACCATCCTTCAAGCATAGTTCTTTTCTGTTTCAAGCTTGTGTAAAAATGAAATAGGCCATCCCTTTAAAATGATTCTTCCATCCTTTTTAGGATTGGAACCTTCATTTCATCTACCTTTAGATCCTCTTTCTTCCTTGGCCTTTGGTGAACCTTTTCTTATTAGTAGACCATAGTTTTATGTTTGGTAAAGGAAAAAGAGTAGGTAGACATTAGAGGAAATTTGGGGTCTAAAATTGGCCTTATAAGAAAACGCGCCAACAATAAGTTCTTGTGAGTTTAAATTCAAGAACCAATAAAATTCCAATAAAATAAGTCAACCATAATGGTTGAATTGACATATTTGTCATTAAAAAAAAACTATTTTTTTTGTTCGTATTTTTGACATATCTCCCTATGTTTTTAATCAAATTTCAATCGGTAGAGCTCGTTGGATGCAGAATTTGATTCCGCATCCAATGAGTACCCACATTGCATACTTTTGACGGACCAGTATGCAATGTGGGTACTTGTTAGATGCAGAATCAAATTTCGCATCCAATGAGATCTCCTGATCGAAATTTGAGTAAAAACACAGGGAGATATGTCAAAAATAAGAACACAAAAAGTAGTTTTTTTCTTTTTTCCTCCAAAATTAATAAATATTATTTTATTATTTTAACTATTATTTTATTATTTTCCTTAGGAGGCCCANGAAATGAAGCTTAGGGGGCATGTATTTAACCTCTTTATGTTGAAGTTGAGCCACTGAACAATTTTTACTTGGGGAAAGTACCGATCTCTAGACATCATGTTGGGAATATACTGCCAAAAAGACTCGTGTTGAGAATAGTTCATTCTCTGTTGCAAGATTTTTTAAAAATGAAGCAGATACCCTAAGCATTCTTCCAACTCATCTTCGAGCTTGTTAAAAATAGTAATATGGTGTTGAGCTTACTTTTTACATTTTCATGATCTGGTTAAAACATGAAAAATGGTTTGAGTTTATTTTTGAGTTTATTTTTGACTTTATTGTTCTTGTAAAAAATGGAAAAAGCTTTTGATCACTGTTTCTGAAACTTTGGTTGTGCTCGTTAAACCTAGCACTAAATTTTTGAGTCAAAATTTACTTCTTTTTTCAAGATCGTTAAACTATTTTCATGAAAAAAAACCCTCATGGAGTCTACTTTAATCTCTTTTTGGACACTTAAAATGTGAAAATATCACTGAGTGAAATTTTATTCTCCACGCTTATAAAAGGACCTGAAGAGTCATCTTTTCAACGGTAGTTTACCCCTTTTTCGGTTCAGGTCGATTAAATTATGAAAAAGGTATACTCTAGTCATTGACTAGAAGAGTTCTCTAAGGTATTATTTTATACTTTTTTGGGCCTCAGAGAATAAATCATATGAAAAAGGAAAATTTGGATTCTTATTACATTTCATTCAGACTCTCTAAACATGAACGATAGAGAGTTTACTTTCATGGACTCATTACACTAAACACTGAGAGACCCTATTTTGGGAACGAACCCCTCCATTCTCAGGTTCATAAAACATATGAGAATGGACTTATCCTATGATAAGCTACAACGAGTGTTTGTTATCCTATTTGAACTCATAAAAATGAAAAGATGCACTCATCAATCATGATGGGGAAAGTAAGGGAAGGGAATTATATTTCATTTGAAATAATGGCAATTGTTAGTCACCTTTGAACATGTCACTTGTCTGCATTTCATTTAGTCAATTGGGTATACATATTGCTTCTGATTCAATCCACTTCCATGAGTCATGTCACTCCTTTGATTCTTTCAAATAATGCATCATCCATCATCGCATTATGTCTTGGTATCTTCCTCGTCAAGTCAATGCTGGAAAGTCTTTGGGAGTGCCTCCCTATGTTCAAAGGGAAATTGTGTTGAGAATTTGCATTTGCAGTAAAAAACTACCTTTGTTTCAGTTACTTTTGATCAGTCCCATGGTTACTTCATACTCAAATTCAAAAACTTTATTTCGAGTTTCGTGTCGTTGATGTGGGATTCATCATGGCCCTCCTTTGACAAGACTATTCCTGTCAACCCCAATTCATCATCTAGGAATTAGTATTAGAAACAAAGTAGTACCTTGAGATCTGTATACATCAATGACAAATTCTCTCGCTTTTGACAAGAGGTTTACATCATTGACCTTTGATCAACATATTCAACCGAGTGTTTGACATCAAATCATCTATTCACATTCAAAAGAACGTACTAGAGTACCTTGGGAAACATCGACAACAATGGTGATCTCCTTCACACTTGTTAACAGTTCTCATCATTGATCAGTAATCAATTGGTTTCTACCATGTTCTACATCAAGACATTGTAATCACATGGATAGAATCGTACTTTGTTGAAGACAAGATAAAGACCCTGGGTATCCATTAAGTGCTCATTGTTTTCCCTAGGTTGTGATGGATTATTTGTATGAGTCCTAGCATGGATCCACATGTGTATGGTCGTGGTTGTGCTCAAATTTGCATCTGTATGACATAGATCTACATTGTATATCTAGTATCTATGTCCAAGTTTGAGTCTTCTTCGCATGGATCTACATTGTATTTTAGTATCCATGATTGTTTGTACTTCACATGGATCTGCATTGTATTGATCGACACCCATGATGAACTTCATATGGACACGAGTCACAGTTTCAATGTACTGCAAAATAAGCATGGTTATTGAAGATCTCCAATCAGCGAACTCTTGCATCGAAGTGATAACTTGTTCTTACAAAGCCTTCAATTATCCTATCCCTCTATCCTCATGCTTGGGGGAATTATGTTACACATATATATCGTCGTCGTCATATAATGAGAATTAGATATCAGTATTTTCCTCAAATCCTCAAGTTATGAAGTTGAAAATAGGCCAGGATCGGTGATTTCATGCCTTTGGCCACCACCACACTTTCCTTGTGGTCAATGTGTGTTACCCCTAAGTGTAACAATCTTTTTCCTTGAATAATAACCGATGCCACTGCCACTTACCTTCATACAATGAGTGGTGCTCCTTGGGTAATGCTATATCTTAGTGGACAAAGAGAAGTTATCGAGTTATAAAGGTAAAAAAGAAGCTTCGAGAGGCTTCTTAAAGCTTGTCTTTGTGGCAACATCATACCTAGACTTCTGGACCACCTAAGTTCGAGATCCATCCTTTTAGGATCTTCCCTCCACCTCACCTAAGAGATCCTCAACATCTTCTATCCCCCCATGGCTATAAGTATTGGCTCACCCCCCATGGGAAGGCGAGGAAGATTATGTTAGAGCATCAAAACTCTAGACAAATATAGCCAAGGAGAGTGAGCATATGGTAGACAAGTTTGAAGCTTTGGAGGAAAAGTTTACTTGAGAAGAGACTTATCAACACTAATGCTTTGGTTGTAATTTCTCTCTCTATTTCATTTATGCAAATAAATTTTCATTTCCCATGAATGATATTGTGTATGAATCACTTCTTTCATTGTTGAACTCCTTAGTATTTGAATTGGAGTAAGGATGGTATGCAATCACCTACAAGAGAAGAAATGATGAAGTTACAGATGTACGATACAATTGTGGATGTAGGATACAGTTGTGTATGTACAAGAGAAGAATGATGCAGTTACAAATGCACAAAAGAAGAATGATGCAAGTTGTAAATGTATGATACAGTTGTGGATGTACGAGAAGAGAATGTTAAAGAACAAGTTGCAGAAGGGAACTGTAAATCTCAAGCATGTTCCTACAGAGGAACAAGTGGCAGATGTGTTCACTAATCCTATGGATCATGAAAAGTTTGAATACTTTCAAGAAAATATTAGTGTAGTCCGAAAGGACCTCTCTCAAAAAAGGGAGTGACAGTAGATGGATGATGGATGCAGTGGTGAGTAGCTCAGTCTAGAGGAGGGTAAGTCTGGCTAGGCTTGTTTGTGTCAAAAAGGTTAGTAAGTCAGACAAGGCATGTTGATTCTAGGGGGATTAGTATGTATGGCTAGGATTGTTTGGCCCAAAAGGGTTATTAATCCAGACAAGGCTTGTTTGGTCCCCATAGAGATCCATCTGTCTAACTAGGCTTGTTTAGCTCAAAAGAGTTAGTAAGCTAGACAAAATTACCAGATGGATCTACCAGAGAACTCACCATGATGCTGCTCCAAGACGTTGAAGGGAAATATGTATCTTTAATATTGATATACTTTTGATAGTTGATATGATTGCTTCAGTATTGTTATACTGATGTTTGTTGAGATGTATGCTGAAATTTTTTCTTAAGTATTGATGATTGTTGAGATTTTTGCTTTAGTATTGTTATACTGATGATTGATGAAATGTTTGCTTCAGTATTGTTATACTGATTACTGAGATGTGTGCTTTAGTATTACTATGCTAATGATTGTTGAGATAGCTCCAGTGATGTTACACTAATGATTGATGATTGTTGACTTTTGAAGTTTCATTGTTACTACAATTGTTGATTGTTGAATTGATTGCAGAGATAGTTTTAGTATTCCTATACTGATGTAACAGGATCAATATTTTCGTACTGATCTTTTTGGGATGATTGTTGAGATAGTTTCAATATTCCCTTATTGATATAACAGTTTCAGTATTTTCATACTGACATTGATGTGGCAAAGTCAGTATTTTTCATACTGATATTGATGTTGCAATATCAGTATTTTCATACTGATGTTGATATGGCAGGTTCATTATTTTCATATCGATATTGATGTTGCAAGATCAATATTTTCATACTGAAGAAGAAGATTCAGTATTCATATGCTGATGTGGCAGAAGATGATTCAGTATACACATAGTGATGTTACAAAAGAAGGTTCAGTATTCAAAAGATGATTCAGTCTCCACATACTGATGTTGTAGAAAATGATACAATATCTAGATGATGATCCATTACTCATATAAGATGATTTAGTATCCACATACTAATGTTGCGGAAGATGATTCAGTACTCATAAATGATTCAGTACTTACATACTTAGCTTGCAAAAGATGATCCAACACTCGTAGAAGATGATCCAGTATTTACATAATGAGGTTGCATAAGAAGATCCAATATTCTCATATCAATTTTGATGATGAAGATGCATGATGTTGTTCCAAAACTTCTTATGACATATAGAGATTCACTAGTCAGTTGTACAGTTGTAATGATGGTTGTTGTTGATGTATAGTACTATTGTAATCTCACAGATCACATAAGGTTACCAATAATACATATAAAATAGAGACAAGAGATAAGAACAAGTAGGTGAATTAACAGATTATATTACATGAATGAGTCCATCCAACACAGAGAACTGAACTTCATTCTCATCTGGCTCAACAGCCTAATATATATGATTACAAAACAGTTACAAAATAACTACTTATCGGTTCGGTGAACTGACACGACCTTAGGTGGCCGACCTAATCTCTAGTTTAGTCGACCGACCGACTTAGTCGGCTGATCGACTTAGTCGGCTGATCGTCTAAGTCGACTATCATTCAAGTCAACTTATTGACTTGCTCCTCCTACATATCCCCCATGAACAAAATGTTTCTTCGTCTCGAAGAAATAGGGAGGTACAAAATTCTTCCTGTCTGGTCTCAATAGTTATTGTGATGTGCCTGGCCTTCATGGGCTGTGAAGTCTGATGGTCAGTCTTTTCTGTACACAGACTTCAACAATGGTTGGGGCTATCACTGCTAGGTGATGTTGGAAATCTGTCCAACTTTGCAAAATCTTCTGGATGTCGATGGTAAGTGTGGTTAGGCTTGATAGGATCGACATCTTCTCTGAAATGGAGACTTATGCTATTCTCTCCATGTCAGGACCCATAAACTGGTCCTTCTCCTCTGTAGTCTCGATAATTCATTTCATCTGCAGGTAGATGATGTCGACTTTTTCAAAGTTTGGGATAGCTTGCTGCACCCACTGATGTGCTTCCCTCTCAAGTCTCTGCAACTTGGCTGTTTCAATCACTATTTGTTCTTCTATTGTGGTTCTGAGTGCTTCCTTAGTGTTTTTCCTTTTTTCCAATGCTTGGATCCCTTGTCAGGTCTGCCGAGTTTGCTGATAGACTTGCCCGTAGTAAGCAGGCCAGTCTCTCAGTATTTCTTCAGTTATGACAGACTCCTCCATGTGATCTTGCAGTACTTTATAAGCTTTAGAAAAGGCGGTGTGTTGTGCCATTAGGAGTCGGGCAGTTTCTTCTTTTTGTTCTTCCTTTGTTTCCTGAATCTGTGCTTTGAGTGCCAACACCATGCTCACAAATAGCTGATATGCCCTTTTGAGTGGTTTGTCTGTGTCGACCTCTATGGGGCCTGGCATTACTCAATGGGATAGGTTTCTGCATTTGTTGAGGAACTCGACCTATTCTGCGAATTTGTCGTCAAGTTCCTTACATCTCTTCTCGCTCCTCGTCTTTGCTTCGCCTGCCAGGGTCTTCAGAAGTTGTCCTAGCTATAGGTCGGTCAGTGAGGTTGAATATTTCAATTTGATATGGACCTTTGATGGCTATCCATGATGCTCCTTCTTCTATTTCTCCTTCCTCTTCTTATGATTTTCTTTCTCTGCTTGTGTCGGCACCTGTGTACCTGCAAAAGTCAAGTCGGGATCTTTGGTTTGTGGGATAGTGGTTGATGGTTTCTCTGTTTGGGGAGGTGGGATGACTGTTGCTTCTAGTTGTTTCAATGCAGGGGGTGCAGAAGTGGTTGTATTTGGTGCCGATGGTTGTGGTGGGTCTTGCTCAGAGTTGGGTGGTGGTGGTGGTGGTGGGGATGGTGGTGTTGGTGAGGGAGTTGGTGAATGGTCGAGGGTGATTGGGTTGGGGGAAGTGTGGGTGAGTGGTGGTTTGTTGGGTTAGGGAGGTGAGTCTAGGTCGGAGAATATTTGGTTAATTTGGCAATTTATGTCCTCCTTAGTTTCTTCTCCTCCAGTCGGTGCAACGGTTGGTAGGTTGGCTTGGGGTGCAGTCGGAGTGATAGTCGCGGGGCGACTTGCAGTCACTTCATCTTCCTTGTCGGGATTTCTCTTAAAATTCCAAGTGATAGTTGCAAAGGTTCTGGACAAGAATTCATGTCTCATGTGGCACCCACCGACCTAGAAGAGAGGTTCTTTTGTGGATATCTTATGTGCCGACGTAAATATCTCAGGCAGCTTCTCAGTGAATGCCTACAAATCTCTGTCTTTGTCAAACTTTGCCTTCATATCCTCCAACATCGCACTTTTTCACAAGTCGAGTGGGCTTACTGAATGTTGTTCTGGCACTTTCTCCTCTGTTACTTTTGTTGGTGATGGAGGTGGAGGAGTCGACACCAGATCGACAATGTTTTTAGGCGTTGTCATGTGGGTGGTCTTAGCTTTCTTTGGTCGACCTGGTAGTGCTCCTACATCAACAAATCACTGGAACTGGGTTTCCACCGGTACCTTATTTTCTACGGCATCCTCTATTATGTCGAGGGCCGTAGCTACTAGTTCCTCCTCGTTGTTTGATGATTCAGCGATGATAATCTTGCACTAACCTTTTCCTCGTTGTTGTTGCTATGTCTTTAACTTATTCCTTGCAACTGCTATCTCTTTTGACATTTTTTTAATGATTCCTTTTGTGACAGCATACTCTGGGTTTTCTGGCTCTGTCTCTCCCCTTGGCTCCTGGGTTGGGACGAGACTTTCTGCAGCTAGAGTAATTACCTGCTGCTCTGGTTGGGTTTCTTTTGGCTGTGGCTCTACCCTCTGTGCTGTTAGAGGTTTGATGATGATTTGAAGTCGGCTAGTGTGTTTGACCGGTGTCTCCTCCGACACAAAGGTGCTGATATAGAGTTTGAGCTCATAGTCTTCCTCTTTCTCTTGGTCGGTTAGTGGCTCCTCGACCAAGAAGTCACTCTTCTTTGCTGTCGCTGGTACTGGTATTTTTGTTTTAGCATGTCGAGACAGGTCCCAAAATATCTGGTTGACTGATGGATAATAGTCGAGGGCTTTAGCATTTGAGTCGTCACCCTGCATGTACCACAATGAGGTATGGTCGAGTTCTAGCTGGATGTGGGAGTTTATCGGTAGAATTCTTCGGATGTTTGGAGGAACCCTCCATCTAGTCGTGTGAACTTTGAGCTGTTGAAGCCAGTTCTCCAACATCACCTTTCCGTTTTCAAGTTCCTGTAAAGTTCCTCCCTAGGAGAATGGTTTGAATCTCCACATGTAGAACCTTGATGGTTTCTGAAAGATTGGGTTCCCCTCTGGGCAGATATGGTACATGACTATCCATTAGATGAGGGAGGGGAACTTGATCATTCCTCCTGTTTCTTGGCATCTTTCAAAGATGGTCTTGACCATGTCAACGACATAGTCATCCCATCTATATATATTTTCATCTGTCGCAATGGTGTCGACAGATTCTAGCATGTCTAACTTAAGTTCATTGCCTCGACCTACCAGGGTGAGTGTTATTGCTATTATTTTGGCCACAATCTGTGGCGTTCAAGTTGTGATTTGACTAATCATCAACCCCTTCAAGTTTTTACCTAAGATCGACCCAGTTAGCTCTTTGACCAGTCCTTCTTTAATCTAGACTGGTACTGGGTTTCCTGCGTCTGAGAGACCTATCAGCTTGGAGATGACTTCTCCAGTGATGTCGACCAGTCAGTCAAAGTAGAACCGGCCATTGTGGTACCAGCTTATGATGAATTTTATAGTGGTTTCCTTGGTGCCACCAAAGCTGGCCATGAGTGGTGCATTGACATAGTTGAATATGGTGTTGTATTTGATTTTCTCCATAGCTTGAGTGGGCTTCTTGTTGACATAAGCCCATTCTTGCATCTCGAACCATATTTTTTTCCATGAGCCTTCCTGTACCTTTCCATTCTTAATGTTCTTTAGCCTACCGACTAAAGGTGTGTCTTTAGTCTATAGTTCCTTGGCTTTGGTTGAAGCTCTAGTCTGTTTGGGTGCCATTGTGTCGATTTGGTGGTTTATTTCACTAAGGAGTTCTTGGATTTCAATTGATTGGATGCTCTGATGCTCTCTGTGTATGAATTGTGGTGAATGATCCTTCAACGATCCAATATTTATAGGTGATGTTGTGGGTGGTTTCGTTGATGAGTGTATTAATGGAAAACGTGATGTTCCAGATGGAATACTTGAGTGTGCGTTAATGGAGAATTGCTTTCAATGCTCGATGTCATGAATGCGCGATGGGACTATCGAGGTCATTGGTCGATGTTGGTTATGAAAATGGTCGATGGAAGTGGTCGGTCGATGAAAATGGTCGATGGTGCTCTGTCGATGGGCACGATGTCGGTTGTCGAAATGGTAATTTCCTGTCATACTTTTATGCATGTACGGTATTATTTTGCTTTTTGGATTTTTAGGTTTTTATAGCTTTTGGTTTACGGTTATGGTCGTTATAGGATTTTTTTTTTTAGGTGAATTTCTAGTTTCTATAGCATTTTAGTCGGGCTCCATTAACAATCTTCCAAAATACTATGCCTTGTAACGTCCTTAGTCTGACTGGTCCATTAGTATGTATCTCTTTGACAACTTAGTGTCACATCCATTATGTATGGAGCTTTTTAGGTTTACCTTTTACTCGACTATTGTATAGTAAAGCAAGGTCTCCTACCGACAAGTTTTTTTTCTTGATGTTTCGGCCATGCCATGCTTTCTGTTGTTGTTTCTGGATTTCCTGATGTTGTATTACCATTAATCGGTGCTCTTCAATTTTGCTTAGTTGCAATAGTTTATCCTTTCTTCCTTATTTGACATCGACATGTAGGATCTCTGCGATGACAGGTGTTTGTTGTCGGAAGTGTAGTGGAACTATTGCTTCTTGTCCATAGACTAGTCGAAAAGGAGTTTGGCTGGTCGAAAATTTATATGTTGTTCTGTATGCCCATAATACTGCAGGTATTTTCTCGTCCCAATCATCCTTATCAGCATTACATATTTTAGTTAGTCCTCTTGTTAATGTTTTATTAAATGCTTCAATTGATCCGTTCGACTGAGGATGGTATGTTTTACTCCAACGATGGTCGATTTGGAACTGGTTAGTTAGGGTTTTGTTAGTTTTATTAATGAAGTGTGTTCCCTAGTCGATAATTAGGGTTAGTGGGCATCCAAATCTGGTGATGATATTCTCATAGATAAACTTAGCAGCTATCTCACTAGAACATGTGTCGACTGGTTCGGCCTCTACCCATTTAGTTACATATTCGACTGCAGTTATGATGTATCTTGCACCTATCCTTTTTGTTGGTATAGGAAATGGTCCTATGAAGTCTATGGCCCAGATTTCAAATGTCAAACTTGGGTTCACTGATATCAAAGGCATTTCTTTGCTAGGAAGGCGTCGACCTAGTCGTTGACATCTGTCACATTGAATGACAATAAGATTACTCCTATTGCTAGGCCTAATGCATCAATATGAACATGGAATTTGATCGGCCAATTTGGAAACCTTAGGATTGTTGCTTCGACTAGTTTTCTTTTTAATTTTTCAAATGATATGTGGCACTCTTCTGTCCAGTTGAACTCTTTATCTTCCCTTAATAGTTCTTCAAGTGGATAGGTCATATCTGAATAATATCTTATGAATTTTTTGTAATAGCCTGTGTGGCCAAGTAGCACCCTGACTTGTTTTGGGTTTACTGGTGGTTTTAGGTCGAGGATAATTTTGATCTTTGCAAAGTCAACCTTAATACCTTCCTTACAGACAATGTTCCCTAATAATATCCCTATGGGGGTCACAAATACGCATTTCTTTATGTTTAGGGAGAGTTGAATTTGTCGACATCTCTCCAACATAAGTCTGAGCCATTTTCAATGATCCTTTAACATGGAGTATATTGTCCAATCATCAAAGTATACTGCCATGGTCTTGTAAATATATTCCTGAAATGTTTTTACAACAATTCTAGAAAATACTGCAAGTGCATTTTTTAATCCAAAAGGCATAACCTTGTAAGCAAATGAGCCAAATTCACATACAAAGGTTGTCTTCTTATGGTCTTCTTTAGCTATTGGCACTTGGTTATAACCTGAGAATCCATCTATAAATGAGTAGCATTCATGTCCTGCAACCTCATTTAAGATTTCATCTGCATAAGGAGTTGGAAATGGGTCTGTCAGTGTTACTTTATTTAGTTCTATGAAGTCGACACAAATTCTTAGTTTGGTCAGATCATGTTTCTTAGGTTGTACAACCATTGGACTTTCCCATTTTGATTGGTCAATAGGATAGATGATGCCTGCTGCCAGCATGTTATCAATTTCCTTTTTGACTATTTCTTTGTAATTGTGAGCTATTTTATATGGCCTTTTCTTCACAGGTCGAATGTCAGGTTTAGTATCAATCTTCATTTCTCCCATTTCATGGACTAAGACTTTGAGATCTTTATAATCTCAAGCAAATACATCTTGGAACTCTGTTAATAAGTTCACTATCTCTGTGGTCTGCTCTTCACTCCAGTAGTCACCAATCTTTGCCATTTTTGGTCGATCATCATTTGAGATGTCAAATTCCCTAGTTTTGACTTTAGCATCTAGCCATTCTAGTGCTTTGGCTTCATTGATCGGTCAACTTCCTTATTTAAACTGTGAGAATGTGGAAGGGAAGTCGACTGCAATCATTTTGTCAGTATCTTGTTTGTCGGTTGTTTCCACTTTAAGGATTGTAAAAATAGGTTTGGTCGTTTCAACATGGTTTGATTTCCATCTAAAGCTTTTATCTTCTGTATTTTCATTTTCTAACTATAGTCTTGTCAATTGTGGTTTTGTCCTCGTTTGTATATTGTTGCATTTAATTTTCTGTCGGTTATCTTTTAAGGGTTTGTTTTCGGTCGGCTGGATAAATTCTTTAATTTGTTTTGTTGTTTCGACCAAGTTTTCATTTTGTGGTATAAAGTTGAAATCTTTAATGAAATTTTCCCTGAGTTCATGCCATAAGAATTTTTCACCTCTAGCTTCTTCCATTTTATACCATTTTTTTGGTAAGTCAGCGAGGGTTGATGGGAGCAGATGTGGCCATGCTCATTCATCCTTGTATCCAATTCTTCTCCATTCTTTTTCACATTTCTTAATATGATCTTCTGGGTTCTGTCCTTGAGTGAATATGGGTATCTGAGCTTGTTTGGTTAACTTCTTTCCTCCAAACCTTTCGACAAAGTAAGTCAAAGCTGTTGTCCAGGTCTGCAGTCTTGTCTGATGGGTATCCCACCATCGAGCAACTTGTCCTGTAAAAGTTTCTACTAGGCTTTGAAGTCGGCCATGTTCACCAATATTTTTGGAAACTTGTTCTACATGCATGACTAGTGATTCCCTTTCCTTATATCTTGGTATTTGTGTAGTATTTACATTGGTAGGTTGTAAGGTAGGGTATTCCCTAATTTTCTTCTCAAATATTTTTGGGACAATGGACACTATGAAGCACTGTTAGGTGGGATTTTTCTGCACTTTTTGAATAGTCCAACACCCTCTTGCCTATGTTTCATAGTTCTTGATCTCCCAATCATATAATTCTGTGTTTGAATTATAACCAACTGAGTCTTGGTTGCCTAAATGAAGTTCTCCATAGATATTAGGTTTTGTATAATCTGCATTGTTTTGAATATGGTAGAGTTGTTGGACGTCGACTTCTTCATCGATAGGTTCAGTCCAAGGATCTCCTTGAGATGGGTGAATAGGTGCAATGACCTTTTGTCCATTTCCTTTTAATTTGATTCTCTCTTTGTCTAGGGATATCGATGCTTTCATCTTTCTACCCCAAGGTCGACCTACCAACGCTGGGAAAGAACTAGATCCTTCCTTAGGGTCAATGATTTTGAAATCAAATTTGGTCAATATTCCTTTTATAGTTGTATCAATGTTTTTCCAGACTCCAATAGGTTCAATTAGGCCTTGGTCAGCTAGTTTCAGGTATATGCCTGACTCATAGAGTTGAGGTTTGCCCATTTGTTCCCAAGTGTCACGAGTCATGATGTTTACTTGTAATCCAAAGCCGAGCACTACTTGTCAGACATGTTATCCTTTGATTTCTAGGTCGACAAGTGGGTCAGCATCCCCTTTATCTTTTCTATTTAAGCTGCAGATATTCTTTGTTTGTTTCTTAGAGTCGTTATGTTTTATTTCATATAGTAAATCGATGAACTGAGAGACAAGCTGTATTAATTCGTTTATTGTGTTATGTCGATTGTCGTTAGCTTGTTCTTGTCGTGCAATTTCTTTGAATACATTGGTTTCTTCTTTGTATGTTTGTTTTTCTTTAAGTGGGTCAGGGTAGACATTTTTCTCTTTTATTTTGCTGATTCTTAGGTTATCACTTCCTATTTTTGTTCCTTTTCAAGTTACAATATGCAAATTTTTTGTGTTTATTACATCATTTTTTTGGACACATGACAAGAAATTAACATTTTTCTTTGTATTTATATTTTCCAACATGGTAGGGCAATCGTCTAGTGATTGATCCCCTACTCCACAATGAGTACAAAATTTGAGATCAGTTCTTTCTTTATATGGACAGTCTGCATATCGATTTCCCTCCTTATAACATGTAAAGCACTGGATGGATCAACATGGTCAGTTGTCGCGATTCCCAGGGAATCGACCTTTTCCTCCATAGCCTCCACGTCGATTGTCATACCGGCGATCGTATCTTTGAACTTCATACCTCTGACCATTCTTATCATTTGGTAAGTTGTTTTGCTCATTTTGTTGTGCAACTACATTGGTTTGGTAGACTGCATGATAATTGTGTTGGTTCTTGTTATACACCTGAATGGCACCTCTCCGTCCGAGTGCCGGCATCCCTCATGTTGGCACACAAAAGGACACTTATGGATAGAGGTCTTCCCAAAACACTATAGCTTGGTTTATTATGAAATACATTCTTTCACCATCCACCTAGATACTTTGTCATTTGGCTATGTTGAGATGTATTCGCGACTATCCTTCTATATAACTCGCGCATCACTCACGAGTCTCGGTTGTTACAAGTCGTGAATCCATGTATTCGTGGGTTTCCCTTATGGTAAGTCGCGAATCATTCGTGGGTTGCCCTACTACATACTCGTGAATATGTCTCAAACATTAAAACATAAAAACACTCGCTTATTGGAGATTAGTTAAGTTATTTAACTTAATTTCCTTAACTGCTACAACTTCCCCAACCTTCGAGAACTGCCTTATTTCACCCATATAAATACAGGCCTTGGGGAGGGTGTTGAGGACTTACACTTGGAGAGAAAAGTTATGCTGGTGGAGTTTATACAGAAGTCTTTGGAGAAGTGAAACTCAGAATCCTTTGGTTGTAGAGGAAGCCTTGTCTCAGACGTTGGGTTGTAACCTTAAACTCTTTCCCTTATTGATAATAAAGAGATTACTTCTTCCATATGTGTTTCATGTCTTGTGATTTGATAAATGTTTATATTTCAGTATGATATGTGTTTTATCTAACCTGCCTATATGTACATGAATCATCTTGTATCTGGAATATTGTTTCTTGACAGGTGAAAGAGGAGCAACCTTGAAGACTTTGAAGGTGAAGCAGAGCGGAAGAGGACTAGCAAGGATCGACCTTCAGTAATCGAGTAAGTCTTACTAATCATCCTATTTCCTTTACTGCACTTTAGAGTCAATTGTCTGCAAGTTAATTGAGTATGTTGGTAACCCCAGACCTTAGGTTATTAGGTGTGTAATCCTGTACAATAGAACTGGCGACTCCACTGGGGATCCCGGACTACTGTAGGTTGTTTTCTGTTCTCCTGACCAGTTTTGCTTGTGAGTCTGTTTGTGATTTTTATCCTGGTTCTTATTTGCTTCAGCATTTGAAAATCTTGGGTTTTTCTTCACTTTTTTTGAGAAAAATTTTATACCCATTCGCGGGTTGTCTTTCTAGACAGTCGCGAATACTGGTTTGCATTCGCGAGTTGTAATACTAGACAGTCGCGATTCATTCACGAGTTTCTCATAGTGACAGTCGTGAATACTCCTGGAAGTGGGGATTTTTAAGATAAGTTTTTTCTTGTTCTTTTCTTTGTCTAGTCCATGTTTCTGAAAGGTATTTCTTCAAGAATGCTGTGTAGTGGGTCTGAATACTATTGGTGATCACATTTCTTTGCTTTTTCGGAAGCTTTTGAGTCTTTTTGCTTCGTTTATTTACTGCTTGCATACTGAAGTGTCTTGGCCTGTTTGGGTTGTGGGTTAAAGTGTCCTAGTCCAAATCAGTGATCAGGGTCTTGGGCTTTGTTTTTCTACTCTGTCTTTTGACAGTGGCTGGTTGTCACTTGCCTTTGTAAGTCTGCAGTGATTCTTTGTCATTGGTAGCACCCAAGCTAGGGTTCCTAGCCTCCCTTTGTTGGTGGTCTTTTGGGTCCTGTCAACCTATTTGATTCAGTTTGTTACTTTTTGTGTCAAGTTTGCTCAAGCATAGTGCATTGTGGATGCATAGTAGAGTTTTCATTATTTTTAAAAATTGAAAAGAAAACATAGTTAAAACTTTTGCATTTTGATTTTTGCATAAGTAGTGTTTATTTCAATTTAAAAATATTATATCAAAAACTACAAAAACATAGGCTTAGTTTCTTTCATCGTTGCTTTCAATTCATCAATACATATTTGCAAAAATTAAAAAGAAGTTTGTTTTTTTAGTGGTAATTTTGCTTTGAATACACCTTTACTTTCATTTATTTCTTGTTTGAGTCAAAAAATCATACAGTACACCACTCCATTTACTCTTGAGTAATGAACAGCCCTTTAAAATGAACGCATAAATTAAAACTTACTAGTAAGTTTTGTTTTTTAGGGGCCTTTCACCTACTAGCTTAGGCTAGACTTATGGGCTAGGGAGTGTTAACTTCCCACAAGTTATAAACTCAGACGTAGTGGACCTTTCTTTAGGGAAATCCTTGACTCTATCACTGTATCTGGGAAGCTCCTCTCAAACGGGAGTTAAGCACTAGGCCGCGTGGAGGCTTGGACAGAGGAGATAACCCTCCGAATCCTTGTCAAAACGTAACCCAGGACTTTTACGCATCTGGGGATTCTATCCTAGATAGAGATTCAGGCTCAGCTACCCTGCCCATGCGTATGAGTTCGGCTGACGACTGTCCCCCCAGACTGTTGGTATTTCCAAGGTAGCCTTTAGTCTCTTGTCTTTTTAGGGTTCATACCTAGGTAAACCGGAAGGCTATTTCTGGTTCACCTTGAATGGGCTTGGAAGGTAACCCTTGTTGAAAGTGTAGGAGGGCGGTGGGTGATTCCTCCGGTTGTGCCTAAGAACCACTTCAAGGATGCCAAGTAATCGTTCATCAGCTTTCTTCAAGAAAGTATATCTTTTAACCTGGTTTGATTGCTTGAGACTCTAGGAACTTTTTAGTGTATGCTCTGTGGTTTTGCCTGTGTTTAGTTGGCTTTAGGGTGTGATTTGTCAAATTTTTAATTCTGGAGGACCAACCTATTAGAAGGTTAAGAAGGTTGAGAAACATTCCTCCTATCACTGCATTGGAGCCTCCACCTTTACCTCAAAGGTGGAGATTAGACACAGACGGTTCATTTGAACCTGTAGGAATAAGTGAAGTTCTTGGTGAACCGAAACTCATTGCTAACCATTTTGATCTTGACACAGTTGAGATAGAAGAACTGCAGACTGACGAGTTTGCAAGAAAATTTAACACCCCCTTGACTGATTTAAATGATCCTGTGATCGTTTAGGTTAGACCTTTTGATTCACCAATGTTAGGTGTCCCTGTGGGTAGAGTCATGTCTTCTGTGGAAGAAAGTTCTTTTGTGTTTACCTCAACCCTTTCGGTTGAAGGGGTACTACCTCCCCCGGTAAGTGCCCCTAGATCTAGTTTTCCTTCTACACCTTTAACTCCAGCGAACCGGGTGGTTCAACCACCAGTTCACTCCAACCTAGGAGGTACTTCTGGTAGCACGGTTACTGGGATCCCCAGTATACCTACCATTCCTTCTTCCTTCCCTTACACTACCTAGAGTGGTCCGGTAGGATCCTCGGCATATGTCCAAGGATTTCCTTGGAATGGGGGGCACATTCCCCCATCCAATCCATACGTAGGTCCATCTCCATCATATGTAGGAGTGCAGTTTGGGAGCAACACCTCTTACGAGCAGAGCTTCCAAACCCCTATTTTGGTCCCTTACACGAGCTCTCCCTTTTCGTTGTTTAGCGGAGGGATACCTACTCCTGTCTTTTAGACCCCTGCTTCTATGGGGACGGCCCGAACCACTTATACTGCACCTCCCACCCAAAATCCCGTGGCTTACAGATGGAATCCGTTTCAAAGCAACCTTTCCACTTCACAACTGGTGGCTGGGGGAAACCCCACTTTTAGCCATGGGCATTCGGGGGTAGGTCCCTCAAATCCCCAAGTTGGCACATTTACTACCCCGGTTAGGCCCAAACTTCCTTTCCTGGCAACTTTAAACTTGCCAGACTTGTCAAAATTGATGAATGACCCAGTGAGGCATGACCCCTTGTGGCCACCTATTCCCACCAAATTGCCATCGGACATCCCTAAGTTTGAAGGTAAAGCTGGTGAATATCCTGGGGCACATGCCACCACTTTTCATTTATGGTGTTCTTCCAATTCGTTGAACGAATATTCAATTAGATTGAGGCTATTCCAGAGGACCTTGACAGGTACGGTAGCAAAGTGGTATATCGAATTACCTTCTGATGCCTTTAGTAGTTTCTAGGATTTGGCTAGTGCTTTCCTTAGCCACTTTCAGCTTCCGGTTCGATACGATTTCAGAACGGATTTGTTGTCTACTTTTAGACAAAACAAGGCTACCCACATCTCAGATCATATCCAAGAGTGGGGGAGGCAAAAGAGCCTTATCAAAGCCACCATTCCTCCTGAGTTTCTATTAGAATGGTTCCTTAAATCACTATTGCCATATATATCTAAGGATGTTTCCACATCAGGAGTAATGAACGAAGAAGAAGCCATACTCAAGGCCCAGCAGTTAGACTTGATTTATTCACAGTCTGGGATCTTGTATGAGATCATCCCTGAGGCACTGAAGCCTTTGCACGAGGTGGAGAAGCCTAAGCCTGGACCCCATGCCGATGGTGTGGTTGGGTCTGTTAACTCTCCCACCATAGAGTCTTTAACTAAGAAACTTCACCACTTGTCTGTCAAACATTCTACGACGGAGGCATCAAAGGCTGCCCCCTCTCCCCAGAATGCAAATGTCTTTGTTCAAACCTCTCAGAAGGGCAATCAGCAGCCCGACGGGAAGAAAAATAAAGGTAAGAAGGGAGAAGGAAACCAAAACAAGCCAAAGCCCGCGAACAATGCTGATGGGGGGAAAAAAGAAAAGAAGAAGGTCAAGTTCCCTTGTAAGTTGTGCCAAGAGGACCACCTTACTCACCTTTGTCCCTTTATGGATCAAGCCCAGAAGCTGCTCAAATCTCAACAACTGGCTGTCCTGAAGGATCCTTTTCCCCAAGGACAGAACTCAGCTTCAGCTTCTAATGTAGCAGGGGGCACTCAAACTGCCCCTGACCCTAATTATATCAACATGGTTCGATCTTCGACTTTGTTGCAAACCAGGAACAAAAACTATGAGAACGAGACTCTTGAGAAGGGTAAAGCTGTAGGTGAAACTTCGAACCCTCTCACGATAGAGAAACCTGCTGAAACTATGCCGAAGATACCGAAATGTGTTTTCAAGAAGAATTTGCATAACCCTAATGCTAGGGATGCTTCAAACTACTCTGTGGTTGAATACTTAGCTCAAACCCCTTGTGCAATGTCAGCTTTAGAGGTGTTACAGAGTTTTCCTGCCCAGCGGGATGCTCTCTTAGCAGCTTTAGGTAGCATGGATTCTTCGAGTCTCATGGAGAAATTCAATCTATCTGATGTCAAAATTCTCCTTCCTTACCATGTATCCCTGTCAATAGATGTCATCCCTGGTGGTAAGACCATTGGAAGGGCAGTTTTTGATGAGGGAGCCTCTACATGTGTTATGTCCCTGGCCTACTGGAAAGCTCTTGGATCCCGAGAGCTGGTCCCATCAAACACTTTACTTACTACTTTTGATGGAAGATCCTTTCGTCCTCATGGTATCCTACCATCTTTTGAGCTTAAGTTGGCAGGAAAAGCAGTGTCTGTTGAAGTTAAAGTGATTGGTGCTCCCTTGGACTACAATTTGCTTCTGGGAAGGAATTGGACTTATGCAATGTCTGCTGTTGCATCAGATGTTCTTCGTGTCGTGGTTTTTCCACATGAGGGAAAGTCGGTTACTGTTGACCAACTTGATTTTACCCGAAAAGGCCGTTTAGAGTCTAAGGAATCCACTGTGCCATTGGTTGATCAGGCCAAACCTGCTACACAGAGCTTGGGAGCTGGAATGTACACATCATTGATGGGCACATTTGACCTTCCAGCCCCGGTGAATTACATTGGTTCTACTAGTGTGGGGAATTCCATCACTACGGTTGTTGATAGGACTGATCCTTGGGTCCTCCCAACCCCCCATGAACCAAAAGTGCCCTTATCGGCAGTAGAGGTAGCTTATCAAGCCATAACTCAAGCTGCTGCTGATCCCATTCCAGATCCTCTAATAGTCTCAGATGATCTGGAAGAAGTCTATCTTCCCGCATGGGCAGAAAACTCTTTACATTCCATAGATTGCTTAGATACCATTTTACCTTCCGATGAAGCTATTCTGGGAGCCATGAGTGGACGTGATAAGATTTGTGAGGATCTTCATCATCGATCCTATTTTCTTCCAGATCTGAGCAAGATAGAAAACCAAGAGTTTAAAGTGAGACTGTCAGAAGATATTGAGATAACTATCAACACTTTGCCTAGGGAAGGGGTGTTTGCTGAGGGGAATATGGAAAACATTTCCGCCACTATACCTATCAATATCTCTGTGAACCCAGATGTCGTGGAAAATATCTATATAGGTGCAAACTGCTTTCCGGAGGAGATTGCCATCTACACTGCCCTTTTCAAGGAATTTCACGATATCTTTGCCTGGTCATATGAGGAGATGCCAGGCATTGATCCATCTATTGTTCAACATGAAATCCAAACCTATCCTGATGCCAAGCCGGTTCGATAGAAATTAAGGCCCGTGAACCCACGTAAAGCGGCGGCTGTGAAGGTAGAAGTTGAAAAGCTATTGAAAGCTGGTTTTATATATCCCATAGCTTTGACTGAATGGGTGTCCAACCCCGTTCCTGTTGATAAAAAGCAAGGGAATATTCGCATTTGTACGGACTTTAGAGACCTCAATAAATCCTGTCCTAAGGACAATTACCCCACACCATTTGTTGACCAGATCATAGATGCATGTGCAGGAAGTGAAGTGTTTTCGTTTATGGATGGTTTCTCCGGCTACAATCAAATCCAAATCAAACTGGAAGACCAACATAAAACTGCTTTCATTTGCCCTTGGGGTACATTCGCATATAGAAAAATGCCCTTTGGATGGAAAAATGCTGGGGCTACCTTTCAACGGGCTATGAACTTTGCTTTTCATGACATAAAATCCATTTTCAAACCATATCTTGATGATCTACCCACACATTCTCGTAAGAGATTTCAACATCCAGATCATTTAAGATTGATCTTTGAAAGATGCAGATACTATAAAATCCACTTGAATTCCCACAAGTGTGTATTCTGCGTCAATTCAGGGAGATTACTCGGATTCATTGTTTCTAGTAGAGGCATCCAGGTGGATCCATTGAAAGTTGAGGCCATTGTAAATCTGCCTCCTCCTCGTTCTCTCAGGAAACTTCAAAGCCTGCAAGGAAAGTCCAACTTTCTACGACGTTTTATCATTAATTATGCCAATATCACTAAAGGTTTCATGCGCTTGCTTAAAAAAGACACTCCTTTTGTATGGGATGAAACCGCACAACTTGCATTCGAGGCATTGAAAAAAGCTTTGCTGTCGGCTCCTTTATTACGTCCACCAGATTATTCTAGGGATTTTATATTATATCTGGCCGCGTCGGAGTTAACCATTGGGGTAGTACTAGTCCAGGAGGACAATAAGCTCGTTGAGCATGTCGTTTATTATCTTAGTTGTGCTGGCTAGCCCTGAGCTTAGATACTCCCACGTCGAGAAGTTAGCCTTAGCAGCTGTTTATGCTGTGCAGAGGTTGGGACACTACATTTTACTGAGGACCACAATAGTAGTGGCAGATGTGAATCCGTTCCAATATGTTTTATCCCGACGGATTGTTGGGGGTAAATTTAACAAATGGATAGTCATTCTCCAGGAGTTTGACTTGGATTTCTAGTTCGCTAAATCTAAGAAGTCCTTAGTTTTTGCTGAGCTAATAGCAGAATTTCCCACTGAAGAGAATGTAGCGGTTGAAGATGACTCATTCCCAGATGAGCACATCTTCCTGATATCCACCTCTGATCCTTGGTATGGGGATATTCTTATATATCTCCAGACTTTGAAGTATCCTGCTGCTTACTCTAGAGAGGAACGACGTAAGTTACGCCTTCATGCCAAGAAATACCTCATTATAGGAGATACATTATATCGACGAGGGGTAGATTCCGTCTTGCGTCGCTGCCTTACTCATGAGGAAGTGGAGATTGTCCTAAATGATTCCCATAGCGGAGCATGTGGGGGTCATTTATATGGGTTAGCAACGGCCCAGAATATATTGCGTGCTGGTTATTTCTGTCCCACAATCTTTAAAGATTGTGTGGAAGCCGTGAAGCGCTGTCATCCGTGTCAGCTTTACACCAGAAAAATGCAGTCGCATCCTACTCCGTTATTTCCTGTTGTCTCGGTAGGCCCCTTCATGAAATGGGGGATCGATTATGTGGCATGCAACCCAGTCTCGGTTGGGGGGCATAAATACATCATTGTCACTGTTGACTATTTTACGAAATGGGCAGAGGCAATGCCTACTTTCAAAGATAACGGGGAAACTGCAGCTTTCTTTGTTTTCAATCAAATTATTGCAAGGTTTGGTATTCCCAAAGTGATTGTCACTAACCATGGTAGTCATTTTCAAAATAACATGATGACGGAACTGACTACAATGCTCGGATTTAGACAAGAACACTCTTCTCCATACTATCCGCAAGCAAATGGTCAGGTTGAGGCTGTAAACAAGACTTTGAAAACTATCCTTAAACAGAAAATTGATGCAGCCCGTTCTAATTGGCACATCATGTTATATCCTGCTCTTTGGGCTTACAGAACTAACGTTAAGACTGCCACGGGTTATTCACCTTTCCAACTCGTTCACGTGGTGGAAGCAGTTACTCCGATTGAATGCGAAATCCCGTCTTTGAAGATAGCCATTCATGTGTTACCTAATATGACTGAGCTTGAGGAACATCTAGTACATCTAGAACACCTTTATGAGCAATGTAGAGATGCGTTGACTACCAATCAGGCTCATAAAAATAGGGTTAAATCTCAATATGATAAAATGGTCAAACCTAGGGTTTTCTCTAAAGGGGAACTTGTCTTGCTTTGGGACCAAGATAAAGAACCCTTGGGGGCAGGAAAATTCAAGGCTATGTGGTTAGGACCCTATGTCATGTCGAAAGTATTGAGTAAAGGTGCATATGAATTAGTAGATTATGATGGGAATAAGCTGCCTGAGTCTAGAAATGGGCTCGATCTGAAGAAGTACTATGCTTAGGCTTAGCACTTTTTCTTGTATTTTTATTGTATGTATGTTATGTACAATAGGTTGTCAGTTTTGTTTTTTATGTTATCTATTGTTTGTTGCAGATGTCTTCCGAAATGTATGTAGGTTTCGCTGATGGCCCTAGTCGTCACACTTGTAACCTAGCTTCAGCAGCATGGGTTATCTATTCTCCCACAGGATAGCTTGTTGCCGCGGGTGGCGCTTGTCTTGGTCCTGCTTCTCATAATGTTGCTGAGTATAGGGCTGTTATTGAGCTCCTATGGGATGCTTTGTCACGTGGCATCACCCAACTTGAAGTCCGTTTGGATTCTCAGTTGGTAGTTTCCTAGCTCAATAGAACTTATCAGGTACGAAATCCTATCTTGTTACGTCAGTTTATGCTAATTCGTTTATTGGAAAGACATTTTGAAGTTATTACTTTCAATCATATTCCACGAAACCAAAATTCATTGACTGATGCATATGCTAATTATATTTTGGATTGGCATCT
>LPNX011099634.1:376804-418512 GCA_001517045.1 Pseudotsuga menziesii
GATCCATATAGTCGGTACTCATTGGGTTAGCCTAGTCAGCTTCCCCTCGAGTACCCTGACCAATCCTGGGTCTGCTCCTACAACTGGATGCATGAACATGCGGGGGTACCCTTCAGGGCGGACTGGTCCAATATCTGCATTTTGACACATAAATCGGATTAAGACTTGTACATATGTATATCACTATCATTTGAAAAATTCATAAAAATTTGATAATGATAAAAAATTAAAAATTACTTACCCATAACGCCCCATATTGCTCCTGGAGGGAGAATGAGGTCGGGGTCACCTCGGAAGTCTAACCCAGCGTATGGAAACTGCTCCAATGCCGGCAGCTATCGTTCCCACCATGTGTAAAAGTCATCATCATATACACTCTGTACTACGTCTCCTCCTCCATGACGGAGGAAGATGTCTCCCCACTAGCTCAGCCTTGGCTGCCGTGGTGATCGGACCTGTAGTGGTATAGCAGGGCTCATAGCTGGCACTCTCGAAGAAGAAGAACGCTACTAGTATGCTTGCATAGCCAAAGTTCTTGCGTCTTCCTCTCTTACAGTCAGATAATTGCCTCTTCATGATGGGGGCAATTCTCGAGCACCAATCATAGAGAGCGCCTCTAAAGCAATCAACTGGCACCCTCATTTGATTCCTGGTGGCCATATGTAACCCTGATGATCCTGCAAGTTTCACTATAGTACTAGCCAATACCTGGAGAGTGAAATCCTGGATGTCTGCAATGAGAACACTGCTTCCTTTCTTCTGAGTACCTGGTATGTAGAACATGTCTACGTAGTTTTGAACACTTAAGGGGTCACTGCCCCTGCCAGTGCCCTCCAAGTTCACCGATGCTCCCTGTTGTGACAACCCGGTATTGAAATATATATCTTCCACGGTAAGCTCTAAGGTCTCACCCTAAAGATTGAACATCCCCAACTCATGGTCCCAGTAATTGACCATGAATTCCAATATGCGGACATTGGCCCGCATGGGCGAGGTACAAAAGAACTTCAGCAGCCCACAAGTCCTCAATGCTTTTATTGTGGGCATGCTTTGGAGCACCGCATTATCCATTACTTCATGCTCTCTCTCTCTCCACTCCAGAACCATGTTTACCTGGCAAATACAAAAAAATTGGATTCAGTATTTCACATTAAAAATTTAAAAATGTTGCATATTTTTTAAGTTTTGCCCTTTTGCGCAGCATTTGCGACTGTCTCTTTAGACAGGTCGCGAATCATTCACGGATGTCTAGTTAGACAACTCGCGAATGAAATGCGTATTCGCGACTCTCCTGTGTAGCAACCTGCGAATGCGTACTGTGGTAATTTTGGGCTGCTCATAAATACCGAATTCACCATTAATTTTAATATTTTCTTGGAACAAATTAAAGGGCTTAGGGTGTAGAGTTACTTGAAGCTGATGGATTCTGATTCTGACGGTCCAATTGTCCTCGGTGATTGATCAAAGGTAGAGGGTATTCTTGCTCTTTATGGTTCACAAAGTTCAAATGGTATGAAATGTTTTAATTTTCATTCTATTTATAGAAATAATATTTCATAAAGTGGGTTTTTATTCTATAGTTTGGAATGCTCATCAACTAATGCCATACTTTTGTACCCTGGAATAGGTTTATCAACTTTTACAAAATGTTGTTGCTCTAATAGGGTGGTTTCACTATTTCCAACACATGTTGGCATCTTATCACTCCACATTAACCTTAGTATTTAACATTTTGCCACGGACTATGGTATTCAAAGCCATTAGTCCCTTGTCTCTACCATTGTTCTTCCGTGGCTAGGGCCCTTATTTCATGAGTATCATATTTCTATTCCTTTGACATCCTTTGCTGCTCATGCCACCACTGTTTTAGGTCCAGGGGTGTCCTTTTAGCTTTTTTTCACGCCAAATAGAGCTTCTTCTGAATCTCTTTTTACAAGCTATCCCTTTATAGGACTCCCCACCTTTATGGATTTTCTTTAGGCCCAGGTATAAATCCTTTAAAATAGACTTGACTGCCGAGTTATCTCATCCATTCAAGCTCGTTAAGAATATGTGAACGGGCATCCACATTGGTGGTAGGTTATCTCTTTCTCGGACCATGCAGAATAATACGAGAAAGGATCACTCTCTTTTCTTTTGAATTGAGAAGAGTACTCTCAGGCATAGGTTTATAAATTTTCTGGACCTGAGGGACCAAATTTACAGAAAAGGAACACCTGGTTTGAGCTTAGTTTTCTCTTTTTCGTGCTCTGGACCCAAACATGAAAAATATTTCGAGTGTACTTTGTGTCTTTGTCATGCTCGTTAAATACTAAAGAACAAAGCAATGAGTTTATTGTTGTAAGCCCCATTTCTTGTAACCAAATGGATCTTTCCGAGTGATCTTGCTTTCCTTCACACTCGTAAAACTCAAGCTATTCTATGCTGTTTTGGAAGGAGCATTGGGTAGGTGGTAATTTAACCTTTTTCGGACCTCCCTGACTAAGTACGAAAAAGGTTCACCTTTTCTTCTTAGGAAGTTAAGAGAGTTCTTCTGTGGTTTGTTTTATACTTTTTCGGCCTTAGGAGACTAACTTGGACGAAAAAGTACCCCCCTGGAGTCTTCTTTGGCGTTTTCAGACTCTCTAAATGTGAAAACACCGTCTGAGCATGTACTAGTTCAGGCTCATTAAATCCACGAATCAGTGACACTATCAAGCATTATTTTCCCATCTCTTCAAGCTTGTTAAAAAATGAAGAGGGAACCGAGTTTACTTTCCTGGACTCATTAAAATTTAACAAGGAAGGTAAGGAAGAAGTTTTCTCTTGTTTTCAGTAATGGCAGCATGTCATCCTTGAACATAACACTCTTTGTTTTTCGATATCCATGTTTCAGTATACACTTGTGTTCAGCTGTCACTTTGAGTTTCTGACTCCTCCTCTTGTCCATTATACCTAGGGAATCTGATCATGTCTTCTACATGACAGATAAGTCTAGTTGTTCTATCTATCTGTTGTACGCTGCCTTGGGTCACCTATGTGTTGTGCTCACTGTTCAAGGACTCTACCTAATATCTGATCTATAACCTGATCCCATCATTGTTATATCTGTTATCTATTTGTGTCTCCCTTCTTTTTCCCAGTTCCTAGTCACTCTTGTGATCCGTTGGAGGATCTGTTGCCTTCCTTATCACAGCATGGTTCCATTTTCAGTACTTCCTGATGGCGAAGACCTAGATTTTTGACGATCATACCTCAGGATTCACTTTCATCATTGGTGAATTCCTTTGCTTCAATTGTCAATTATTACCTATTGGTTGACAAACTGTTGAATCCTTTCCATGTTCGACTTCAGCTTACCCTTATTTGCATGGCTTGGATTGTAATGGTTCTTTGGGATCCTTTATGAAGACCTTAGTTCTCACATATGGACTAAGTTGCGTAAGATTATGTTCGATCTATCTACATAGATTCCAGATCTTTGAAGACTCATCATTATTGTATATTGTGGCTTCGATCCACCTTTGTAATATACGTGGTTTTTACCCGTATCATATGATGCAATCAAATATTGTAACGGAGCTAATGTTCCAGTAAATTGAACATAGCATCCTTAGATGTAACTTTGTCTATGACATTTCTATGTATTTGTTTCAGGTACTCTCTCTGCTCCATTGGATTTCTGAGTTCTCCAAAGATAAATATTATAATGTATTTCGGCCATCGCTTCCCTCTGACCTCACACATTAGGGGGCATATGTTATACACCTGAATGGCACCTCTCTGTCTGAGTGCCGACATCCCTCATGTTGGCACACAAAAGGACACTTATGGATAGAGGTCTGCCCAAAACACTATAGCTTGGTTTATTATGAAATACATTCTTTCACCATCCACCTAGTTACTTTGTCATGTGGCTATGTTGAGATGTATTCGCGACTATCCTTCTATACAACTCACGCATCACTCGCGAGTCTTGGTTGTTACAAGTCGTGAATCCGTGTATTCACGGGTTGCCCTTATGGTAAGTCGTGAATCGTTCGCGGGTTGCCCTACTACATACCCACAAATATGTCTCAAACATTAAAACATAAAAACACTCGCTGATTGGAGATTAGTTAAGTTATTTAACTTAATTTCCTTAACTGCTACAACTTCCCCAACCTTCGAGAACTGCCTTATTTCACCCATATAAATACAGGCCTTGGGGAGGGTGTTGAGGACTTACACTTGGAGAGAAAAGTTATGCTGGTGGAGTTTATACAGAAGTCTTTGGAGCAGTGAAACTTAGAATCCTTTGGTTGTAGAGGAGTCCTTGTCTCAGACGTTGGGTTGTAACCTTAAACTCTTTCCATTATTGATAATAAAGAGATTACTTCTTCCATATGTGTTTCATGTCTTGTGGTTTGATAAATGTTTATATTTCAGTATGATATGTGTTTTATCTAACCTGCCTATATGTACATGAATCATCTTGTATCTGGAAGATTGTTTCTTGACAGGTGAAAGAGGAGCAACCTTGAAGACTTTGAAGGTGAAGCAGAGCAGAAGAGGACTAGCAAGGATCGACCTTCAGTAATCGAGTAATTCTTACTAATCCTCCTATTTCCTTTACTGCACTTTAGAGTCAATTGTCTGCAAGTTAATTGAGTATGTTGGTAACCCCAGACCTTAGTTTATTAGGTGTGTAATCCTATACAACAGTTATTCAGGTTCAAATTCCAGTCGGCTGTGTTATGATTTTTAGTTTTGCAGATTGCACACCAGGATGCCTTGTCATTATTCATGTTGAACAGGGAATATTTTTTCAAGTGGTCCCCATGCTCCTAGCAAATGTCACAAAAATATTTTGTTTACATGAATCGAACGTCCTGTCGGCTGTATTCCTGTCGATAATTGTCTTTGGAATGTCCAGCCGTCGAGCACTTGGTGCACCAGATATCCTGATTCTTGAGGTTTAACTACTTTAAAGACTTTTGTACACTCTCCAACTATTCTTCCAATCTGTGATCAGTGGAGTATGCGGGTATGTCCTCATCCATTTCCACTTGGAGATATTTTGTAAGAGCATATTCATAAGATTTGAATGTTTTCAGACTGATGTGTCGGTGGAATTTCTGAGATAAACCTGCAAGAAACCACTGCATTAGTAATTGTTCATCTATAACATAGTCCAGCTAGCTCAGAAGGTCTTTCCATCGCTTATCATAGTCACAGACAGTTTCCCCTGGTTTCTGTGATGTTGTTTTTAGTTTTTTCGCTGCCATGTGTTTGGCATCTAAAGCTTTGAAAAATGATAGAAATTTCACTTTGATCTCAACTTTGGTTGCTCTAGGTTGTCTTTCCAAAAAGGTCATATACCAAGTCAATGCCCTTTTCCTCAAGGCACCAGTGAACCGTGCCATTTGTCTGTCTTCGTCCGTAACTTGGTTGGCCTCCCAAGTTGACTCACAGATGAACCAGTGTTGTCTAGGGTCCTCATCCCCCTCATATAGAGGAATGTGAGCTAATCCATGACCCATGTCAGAATCACTGTCACTACTCTTAGGAGGTGGCGATGGTGGAGGTGGGGGTGGGGGTGGTGGGGTTATTAGTTTATTCGTCTCTACGGGACTATGGACGACATAACTTTCATTCCCATCAGTTGTTGATTCTTCTTCGATCGGCAGTTGGTTGATGTCAAATTCATCTGTCGATGGCCCACTGCAACTATTTGTCCATAGTTTTGAATGTTCTGTGTCTTCCAAAGCCGTATTTGGCAAGGGGGGTGCTCCTTCATGTGTCGGTAAGAGTAAGTGGATACTTCGGTTAGAGGGTACCGCTTAAAAGGTAACCCATTTCCTTCCTCTGGTCGATGGATAATGAGGTGTCGTCCAATGTATGTCTCATCGTCTAGTCGACTCCATAGACCAAAGTCACCAGCTTGTAGTTGGAGGTCCTCTTCGACAATAGTCTTTATCCAAGTATGCAGATTCAACAGAGAGAGAGTTGTTCCTTCATGGGGAGCTCTTAATTAGAGAGCTTCTAGCTGCTCTATCCACAATTCTTCCTCCGTAGGGGATGCCTCTTCTTCCATGCCTTCTTAATGTCAGTCATGACCCGACTCTGGTGGATTCCCTTCCTGGTCGGTCTCCCTAGGACTCCTTCCTTTATGCAACGCTAAGGCTCTTTCTCTTCTTGCTTCCCTCCTTTGTTGTCTCTCTTCCCTCTCTATTTTCTGAATGTCCGACATACCGTTATGTGATACTATTCTCTTGATTTCCCTTTTGGTCAACTTCTCATTACTGGTGAATGGTATCTACTTTCTAGTCAACTAGAGTCCACTCTACTTTATCTCGACATATGACTAGCTACCCCCCCATAGCCTACCCAATGCTTTTTAGAAAGCCCGAATAGTTTGGTCTACTTGCTTAGGAAGTATTCCCACCCTTTCTGCAATGAATTTTTCCACTTCTTTTGCTTTTCCTCCCAATTAGATTTTGATGGCAGTTCGTGAAGTGATGGACAAGGTTCGAAAATATGTCCTACTCCCTTCTCGATCATAAATTTAAATAGCAGGGTCGATAAGGAACACAGAAATTGCTCGGTGAGGTCTGTGTAAAATTTCTCCTTGATGATTTCCACCAAAGTTCTTTCTTTGACTGCTTGCTCCTCACATAAGTCATCGATGATTTTCTCAAATCACTTCGACAAGTTTGTTCTTCCTCCTTGAATCAGTTTTTCCAGCAACTATTGTTCGTTAGTCTATTCCGGATTTTTCATCCAGGAGTTTCTTCAGAAGTTGGGGCACTGATTCTACAAAATTCTCATGCATTTCTATGAAGAATATTTCTTTTTCTTATGCGATTGTTAATCTGTTCCTTCGTGCGTAATTCTGCAAATAGTTTGCAACTTTACGTTCCCACCTGTCCTTAATCTCCTGCTCTAATATCATCTGTTTGCATATATTTCAGACATGTACTACCGGTAACAGAACCAATGTTGTAATCTCACAGATCACATAAGGTTACCAATAATACATACTAAAACATACATATAAAACAAAGACAAGAGATAAGAACAAGTAGGTGAATTAACAGATTATATTACATGAATGATTTCATACAACACAGAGAAATGAGCTGCGTTCTCATCTGGCTCAACAGCCTAATATATATGATTACAAAACAGTTACAAAATAACTACCTGTCGGTTCGGTGAACCGACACAACCTTAGGTGGCTGACCTAATCTCTAGTTTAGTTGGCCGACCGACTTAGTCAACTGATCGACTTAGTCGGCTGATCGACTAAATCAGATATCATTCAAGTCGACTTATCGAATTGCTCCTCCTACAAGTACCTTCCTAGTTAAGAGGGAGTGTTAAAGTATTGTAACTTCAGAAGATATTCTATTGTACTTTTGTTGTATTCTCATTCGGAGATGTTATTCCTCCATTCAAAGATGTCCTTCATCTAATTGGTCATGTAAAAGTCATGAGGTAAACCCTCTGTTGTAAGTCAAGGCAATAGTACCCTCAAAAGTAATATATAAAATGTATTTTTGAGTCTCCAAAGGTAGGTCATCCCTAATTAGGGAACCTGGCCAACTTAGTTAGTTAGTTGAGGTACCTCTCTCACTATCACACATCTTACACTCAAGTATTGCACTGGAAAGAGAGAGAGAAAGAGTCTACCATGGAAGAAGAGCAACTATTCTTATTGCTAGGGCTTTACACTGTACTTGGTCGAACTCTATAGTGAGGAAGTTTTGCGGGGTTTTCTCCCTTATGGTTTCCCCAAAAAAAATCTTTGTGTTCTCTTGTGTTGGTGCACTTGTATTTCTTTCAGTGATCATTTTCTTATGGTTATAATGTTATGATGCTAAATGTTTTGAAATCTTGTATAACCATTAAAACTCTAATAGTGCAGTCGACTAAAAAAACGACTAGAGTAGTTGGGAACCCTCTCGTGTAACAAGAATTTCCAATGACTTTCCAATTGAATTCTCATTGGCTCATCAAACCCATGTGATGTAAGTGTTTTTATTGAAGCATCATATGGATCATGGAATAATACAACCATGACTATTGACTGAAACTAGTAGTGGAGAGAACCATTGAAATATTGCTCACTTTAGGCTATGGCTATGAAGGTGTTTCCCACTAAATATATTATCCATAGACTAGTGACTTCGATCCACGTGTCTTATGAATTGTACCGACCAGATAAAACTATTATAGTCACTTTCCTCGAAAGATCGAATTACGAGATTACATAAAATCGTAATATCAATCAATCATGATTATGTACTAGGACCAATCTGTGTTTAAGGAAGTACCATTCAACCTATGTTTGTGAGTGATGTGATGACGACCATCTCTTGGGAAATTTCATTCAACCACATCAGCACACAGTCCATGAAACGATGTGCATTGATCCTATTGACCAAATCATTCATCCCATTGGCCAAATCATCCGTCAACCAGAATGCATTCTGGCCTATTTATTTTAAACTACTCTCTTATTATTGCATCTTATAACGTATGAGTTTGATGAATGTGCTTGATATTCCACTTGGTTCAATTCATGTTGAAACTTTGTTAAGAAGATCATATTTATGATAAATGTTTTAAATGGTCGATACTACTTTTGTATTATGGTCAGTTGATGAGCATGGGCACCTCCCTCTCGTCGATGTGGTCTATAGTATTTGGTTGAACATTGATCAACTCTTATTCCAATAAATGTCAAATTGATTAAATCTTTACGTGAAAACTAGTCATGGTTGCTATAGATGGTATGCTAGTCGTGGTTGAACATTGATCAACTCTACCATACGGTTGACGTAGACAATAATGTTCAACCCCTTAATATGGTCGAATCTTATGTTGTTTGATACTTTATGTCAATGAGGTTGACTTAGTCGAATCTTATTTTTGGATGGAGCTCTAAAAATGTAAAATTTGAGTCACTTTTGATTCAATTGGAATTAATGTAATTTGAGTCATGATTTTGAGTCAATTAAGTCACTATCACAATGTGAATTTGCTTTAAAATTCTGAGTTGAGGGGTGAAATGTGTGTATTTTAAATGTAGGTGATCCCCTCCATCTATGTAATAAATTTAGTCTCATTTTGACTATGTAAGTGAGTGTCAAGTTGAATCATTTGAGTTCAAATCAGTCGTCCTTGACCATGATCAACAAAACATGTATCGACCGTGTATTGAGCATACACAATTTAAACTTCCAGGAATCTTCATGACATAAGAAGATGGAAAAGAAGGAATTAAATAAGCATATATTGTACACCACATAGAAGAAGAACTTAAAAAGTAAATGATGACAAAAAGAACAATTGAATATATCATGCCCCCCTGTGCATAAATACATAAGCACTTTCTGGATGGTGATTGTGAAAGTTGAAGGTAGAGAAACGGTGCAGAGAAAAGAGACAAAATACCTTCATTCTAAGCCATTGAATATGAGTTTGGCTAGTTGAGTAAAGGGTGAGGCTTCACCAACTGCTACCTAATTAAAGGTAGATACTGAAGAATCATACATCTTGGTTGTTTGCTTCATACTTGTTTGCTTTGGGGACAAATTAGAGTTTATGGGTGGGGGAGATGGTGAAGGGACCCTTCGGAACCCTAATAGTCATAAATAGTGTAATTAACTAACAACGGTTGGAACATGTACAAAAACACTCCAACCTGGTCCCTGACGAATAAATATACCAATGTAGTATAAATCTAATCAATTGAATGTTTGATCCATTTTGTCTTGATGGTGTCTCTACATATGCTTATTCTCTACTTGAATGAGTGTGTAATCTGTTAGATTACAACACACACCTAGATCATCCTAATCTAGGAGAAAAGTAGAATAAAGATGATTTAACTCATTAAAGGAAGGATAAAAGTAGGATGGGCACTTTAGCTCAGAAAAATAAGGACATTATTGTGGATAAACTATCACAAGTGGAAAAGCTATCACTACTACATTTGGGGGTCAAATTGGACGTTTCTACTGATGTCAAAAGTTAAAAACCATTTTTTAATGTCGACTGTTGGAGTAAGGTCCCGCAGCTATAGGAGAAGCTGCCATTTTGGCGGATAGATAGTTTTGGAGAAGATATAAGAGATAAGGTAAAGATACGACATCGTAGCATGTTTCTAGCTGCATATCTGAGCCGGAAACTGTGACTATCAGGACACAGAAGTCAAAGAAGACGACAGTACCTCAGCGGCCGAGAGGAGAAATCTCACCCACTGCACTAAAGGCAGCGACCGAGAAGAGAGAGCTCACCCACTGCATTCAAGGCAGCGGTAGAAGACAGGAGGGCTCAGCTACCCTCATAAAGGAAAAAGGGCAACGAAGCCAAGGTATTGAAGATGAAGGATAGAAAGGGAAGTAGCTCCCATTACCCATGGTCAGCGCCGAGAAGCATGGAAGACTGCAGAGAGCAGTGGTGTGATGGAAAGTGGCTACTCCAAGTACACATACGTCGACTGTCACTAGTTAGGGTTTTGGGTTACTGTTGGGACAGGCCCACAGTGTTGTAATGGCGAGACCTTCGGGCCACCTATAAAGGGATGTATTTTGTATTGTAAAAGGTTAGCCAGTTAGTCATTGGGTCTTTTAGCTAGTCAGACAATTAGAGAGTCAGTCAATCTGTTAGCTCATAGACACTCGTGCTCTGGTTCTATATTCGGTCTTTAGTATCTTACTGTAACTAGCAGCTGGCTCATAGAAACATGTATGTAACAATCCATAGGGATTGACAGAGAGAGAGAGAGAGAGAGAGAGAATATTGTAAGAAGGAAATATAGAGAAAGAGAAGAGATCTAGGAGAGAAGGGTTCTCGGCAGTGAGTGCGGAGTTACCCAGAAGATCTCTAGCTGCACAATAGGTTGCAACAGAACTGTGTACTCTCTCAAGATATAATAAACACAGTTATGTGGACGTAGCTTCTACCCTGGAAGTGAACCACGTAAAACCAGTGTGTTATGTGATTATTTCATGTGATTGTGCTTTACTTAGTTGATATATGTTATCTGTTACATGAATGTTGTATATCAGTTAGTAAATGTCTGTATGTTCTCATTCAGTTATAGCAGTATTGAAGGTTAAAGGTGGATTTACATCTATCAGGCATCTGCATATGAGTTTATCGGTGCTTGTTTCACATAGTAATAAGTCATTCTGTTAAAGTGTTTCCAGTATACTTATTTGAATAGTAAGTATAGTTGAGGTAGAGTGTGTTGAACTGTGGAAGTTCACGTCAGAGTGTTTAAGATCTTGCTAAAAGTTAGCCAAGTCATTCCACCCAGTGCGATAGCCTTTGGATCGTGAGGGTCGTAGTGGGCCGTACTATAGTAGATATCGCGTTGACAGTAGGTGATATCGCACCATTAGAGGAGCTGCGGTGTGAGATAGCACAGATCATGGGTTAAGCGAAAGAGAGAGTTGCGCATTGCCAGAGTCGTTGCGATGCGATAGGAGTCCTTCCCCTGTCAGAACCCGCAAGGAAGAGAGACTGTGCATCACAGAGAGAGACCTAGCTGGCTAAGAAGAGCTATGAGACCCCAGGATGCTACAGAACCTGGTCGAAGACACTTGAGTCTTTTGGCCAACCCATTAGAATCACTTCGGGTGAGACTTCAGGCCACTCCACGGTCTATCACCGAAAGGGCCAGTGAGCTAGGGGTGTTGTTGGTACATTATAGTAAACCCGGGTCTGCCCATATAGCCAACAAATGGTTCCATTGCTGGTTTTGAACAAACTGAGCACTGATGTTCTGTTGGCATCCTACTAAAGGCAAACTCAACCAATGGGTTGGGTCTAAGGAGAAATAATTTGTCGAACAAGAGAACAAGAGTCCTAGACTGAGTACAGAGGAATGGTTACAAAAACATATCTTTACAGACCTGCATACGATATTTTTTGTGACCTATGGAAATGAGCTTTACAACTGGTTATCAAAGTTGACTGATCAGAGCATATTCAGAAAGAAAGAAAAACATTGTCTGGACACTGGAGATGATTCAGACCATGAAGAGCCTTGATAATCCCATTACGAGGATAGTAGACTTCTGGCTTGCGAGTGTGCTAGAAAGCTTTGTCACAGAGTTTGCAGTTGAACAGAGAAAAAGCTTCAGCGAGGCTGAGCAGTGCTTCTTCAAAGGATATCGCGATAAGTACCTAAACTCTTTAAACTTGTCCATTAAGATGTTATTATATGAAAAAGGAGTAATGGATATAGTTTCATATCAATAAGTTAAGAAAGTGTGATGTCATAAGAGTTTGAGAGTGATTTTGATGACATTGGACGTACATGTAGTGGAAAGAAATATAAAGTAGATTTTAGATCTCCCATATTTGAAGACAGTTCATATAATACTAGACAACAGAGTCATAGTAATACAGAAAGAATAGAAGGGGGTATCCATTACCACCCTTATACCCCGCACAAAACAACTGGGACTCAGAACAATCCCGTAGGAACTCCATCTAGTAGCTCGCAGACAGTACATACTACCGCTACATCACCTCCACCTACACCGCCGAGTGGTAGTAACACAGCAAACCAACATCCACCACGCAGAAATAGAATGGGGGATGATATGAAGTTACCTACCTTTAAGGGTACAGGGGCAGAAGACCCAGAGCAGCACTGGTTTCTATGTGAAGCCGTGTGGACCATTAAAGGAATCGAAGATGATAATATTAAACTTGTACAGTTGGTCACCACACTTAGGGAATGAGCCTTAACATGGTATATGAAGTATACCTCAGCGATACCCGGAACACTTATACAGGTCAGGACCGCCATGATCAACGAGTTTAAGAAACCTAAGTCTGAGTCACAGTGCATCACAGAGCTCAAAGACATTAAACAATTACCTATAGAGTCAGTATGGGACTTCGATCAGAAATTCAAAGCCCTCATAGACCAAGTCAGCTTTGAGTTTGCACCGGAGCAGCATAAGAAATGGTTTATTGCAGCGCTGCTTCCTCACATCAAACTACCATTAATGCAGCAGAAACTCTAGACACAGGATGATGCGTTGGAGATGGCGATGAAACTAGAGGCTTCACCTCTAGCTGAAACCAGCACAAGTATGACAAACCTGCAAAACCAGTTAGCAAATCTCACGTTACAGATGCATGATATTAGAAAAGGAAAAGAGATTGCACAAGACATATGGTGTATCAAGTGTAAAGCACAAGGCCATACTAAAGACAATTGTCCAGTATTTTTTGAATACTTAGTAAGTGAGGCACCTAACCCCTTAGCACAAACTCAAGGGCCATGGTGTGAACTATGCAGAACAAGAGGACATCTACCTCAGCAATGCCCTTTACTTTAGAAGTATATACAGACACCTAAGAACTTATACGGTACCTTCTGTAAGTCAGTAGGACACGATGACCATACCTGTAGAGCCTATGATCTCATGTTAGAAAGAAAACATGACTTGTACAAAGTCCAATCAGAGACACAGGGTCTAGCAACAGGACCACATCATGATCCGGCTCATGTTGGCTATGGAGGAGGATTCAGAGGCAGAGGCCGTGGAGGAGGCTTTGGCCATGGAGAAGGCTTTGGCCGTGGTCGTGGACCATTCACTTGTTACAATTGTGGAGTTGTAGGACATTATGCTAGGGACTGTCAGAGCCCCACTACGACATGTAATTATTGCAAATCTTACGATCACGCTATAGAAGAATGTCCTACCTTGATAGCTAAGACTGAGAGAACTTAAGCCAGCAGTACACCAGAACATCCAGCTTATTGCTGCTGAGCAAGAAGATCCAGAACCAAGAGTCAACATTGTGGCTCACAGCGGTGCTTCCACTAGTGGCACATCGCAGGATATTCAAAAGAACACAGGACCGGAGTGGGTGCACAAAGCTACTAATAAATCAACACCACTCGACCTGGAGAAGAATAAATAAACATTTCAGGAAGCTAAAAATTTCTTTAATGAACCTATACAATCAGAACCCCAGGTACTGCCATCTAGGGGCATACCGCAACAAACACCTTGTGGCCTTAGTCGTGTGGAGACATTACAGGTTACCACATTAGGAATATGTGATGAGGATGAGTCAACAGGAAGCGTACAATCCTTCCTACGGAGTTGTCTAAAACTTGTGAGAAATGAGCAAGTTATCAGAGAGCTTCAGTGCATCATAGATCAGTATCCGCCATCTTCTTCCGTGAGAAGTGCGCAGCATGCTATTCATAGTATTATGGGCCATACAAGAACAGGAAGAGAGATGCGACTCATAGCACAAGTTGGAGAATTTGAAATGGATGAGGTGATCCAAGATCTAGGATCAGAGGTAAATGTTCTGACTAAGCAGACATGGGAACAGATGGGTAGCCCTAAGTTAGTCAGATCACCTATCCATTTGAGATTAGCTAATCAACAGAGGGTATCGCCACTGGTTCGACTACTGTAGGTGCCAGTTGACATTGACAGAGTTCGCAGCTCTGCAGACTTTGAAGTTATAGAAATCATTGGCGATAGTAGACCATATCCAGCATTACTAGGCATTGATTGGGCGATCGGTAACATGGTCATTACTGACCTAAAGAGAAGACAAATGACCTTTGAGGATGCGTAGATCTGGGTCATCGTACCGTTGGATCCTCTTCAGGGTCATAGATACATTGAACCTATCCAAGCAGAGGAAGAGGCATGTAACATGGAGAGTCTCTATCATATGACTGCGAACTAGAGTGACTACATCAATCCAACCGTAGAAGAGAACATTAGTTGGCGATGTGACAGCTCATGTGCATCGGATTCGGATTTTGGTCTAGAAAACTGGCAGAACAGACTTTACGAAGTCTTAGTGTGCAGATGTGCGTTTATGACTAAGTCATTGCGATGGATTGGCGCAGAGACTAATGAGACTCCCTCATTTCATGGTCTAACAGATATCCAGGACTTTCTCCCGTAGTTTGAACAACAAGTTCCTCACGAGCAAAGGATCGCAGCTATGGACATTGCAGTACAAGCCACACCTGCAAGATGGTGGTATGCACATAAAGAGAATATCGCATCATGGGATGATCTTAAGAGATTGATGGCGATCAGATTCTCTACGGACAGGGAGTATGTCCAGCAGAAATACACAAGACAAAGTAACCCCATGTCACATATTCAGACTTGTGAACAGAACTGGTCGGACATTCCCAAGGATGAATGGGCTCACCGATTCATTCACACTTTGGACACAGTTCCAAGGAACTGGTACACAGAGACTGAATTACGCAAGGGAATGACCACATGGCCACTTATGATAGATAGCTTTCTACTCACGTTCGCTTTTGAATCTGAGTATCCAAGTGTTGATCAGGCCCTAGATGCAATAAAGATTAAGATATTTGAGGACTGCACCCTATCAGTACATACTCAACCTGAGTGGGCCATCCAGTTAGAAGAGGCGCTCGAGTGCTATAACTTTGCATCAGAACTAGAGGAGGAGGATGAGGATCCTCGCAACATCAACATTCCAGAGTCAGAAGAGACTCGTGATGTTGATGGACCGAAGCTAGAGACTCCAGCTATCATAGAGCCTGTCAAGATTAAGAAGATCAACATTGGCACAGACATAGAACCAAAGCTTGCATCCATTGGAGACTATTGGAATGATGAAATAGTAGGATACATTGCAGATCTGCTACATGACTATCAGGACCTATTCCCCACCAATTTCACAGAGATGAAGGGAATAGTTGGAGACTTGGGAGTAATGAGGATACCATTGAAAGAGGATGCTAGACCAGTTAAACAGCGTCCATACAGATTAAATCCGTGGTATAAAGAAAAAGTTAAGAACAAGATCAATAAGATGCTAGCAGCAGGCATAATTGAGCTAGTAGAAGAGAGTGAATGGGTTAGTCCCATGGTCGTGCAAGAAAAGAAAACCAAAGGAGATAGCAGGATCTGTGTCGACTTGCATAAACTCAACGATGCATCACTTCATGACCCATTTCCGACACCTTTCACTGATGAAGTGCTAGAAAATGTGGGAGGATAGGAGGTCTACTCCTTCACTGATGGATTTTCAAGCTATCACCAGATTAGAATCCATCCAGAAGATCGATCTAAGACCACTTTTGCGACAAAATGGGGCTCATTCCAGTATATGGTAATGCACTTTGGTCTTAACAATGCACAAGTTATCTTTTCTAGAGTAGTAGTTGTTGTATTTAAAGAATACATCCATAAATTATTAGAGGTTTATTTTGATGATTGGACTGTATTTGGATTAATCGAAAAGCACATAGGATATTTAAGACTGATGTTATAGAAATGTAGGCAGTACCAGATTTCTCTGAACTTGAAAAAATGTATATTCTGTGCGCCATTTGGTATTTTGTTGGGTCATATTGTCTGTAGACAAGGCTTGATGGTAGATACCGCAAAGATTTCCATTATTGTAAACCTTCCATCACCCAACTAAGTCAATCTGTTGAGGACAGTGCTCGGTCATACAGGGTACTATAGAAAATTTATCAAAGGTTATGCAAAGATCACAACACTTATGGAAAAGCTGTTAAAGAAAGATGTAAAATTCCTATCGAATGAGGAATGCCAGAAACGTCTAGACACACTTAAAGAGAAGATGGTTACAACACCCATCTTAGTATTCCCAGACTGGACCAAGCCATTTCATGTACATGTGGATGCATCTGGCATCGCACTGGGGATCGTCTTAACCCATCCAGGAGAAGGAGGTATCGATCACCCTATCGCATACTCCAGCAGAAAACTATCCACCACAGAAAAGAACTACACCACTACAGAAAGAGAAGGATTAGCCATGGTGTATGCTCTACAGAAATTTAGGAACTACCTGCTAGGTGCCTCATTCAAGATGTTCACTGACCACTTCGCTTTGAAGTACTTGGTCAATAAGCCAGTGTTAGGGGGATGAATCTGCAGATGGTTACTCCTATTTCAGAAGTATGATTTTGAAATTATTGTCAAACCAGGGAAATTAAATGCTGGACCAGATCATTTGTCGAGGATAGACTCGGGAGAAGAGCCAAGTAACCTAGAGGACAACTTGCCTGATGCGCAATTGTTTTCTATTCAGATCGCAGATGAGTACTATGCTGATATCATTCACTTTCTCACTACAGGATGGGAACCTGTTGAGTTTACTAAGCATCAAAAGAAGCAGTTGGTTGTCAAAGCAGCAGACTTCACCTTGATCACAAGACAGCTATACAAGTTAGGTCCAGATGAAGTCCTGCGCAGATGCGTCATGCCACACGAGAAAGAGGCCATTATCAAAGAAGCACATTCTGGTACCGCAGGAGGTCATTTCGCAGGAAAGCCGAATACACAGAAAATCCTGACCGCAGGATTATGGTGGCCTACTTTGCATAAGGATACTAAGGAATTTTGCAGATGCTGCGATATCTGCCAGAGGGTAGGAAAACCTTCGCAGAGAGATGAAATGCTGTTGCGACCACAGATTACAAAGCAGGAATTTGACAAGTGGGCTATATATTTTGTGGGTCCTATCAACCCACCAGGAAAACGAACTGGTGCGAGATACATCATCATAGGAACATAATACCTCACCAGATGGGCGGAGGCTAAAGCAATAAGGAATTGTGATTCTACTACAGCTGCACAGTTCCTATTTGAGAACATCATCAGTAGATTCAGATGCCCAGTAATTTTGATGAGCGATCAAGGTACCCATTTCTTGAACCACACTATTGAGGCCTTGACAGAGGAATTCCAGATACAACACCATAAGAGCACTCCCTACCACCCGCAAGCTAATGGTATGGTGGAGGCCTTTAACAAGATTCTAGAAAACACTCTTACTAAGATCTACAATAGCCAAAGGAATGATTGGGACCTCAGAGTTAATGTTGTGTTATGGGCTTATAGGACTACATGCAAGAAACTTACAGGACATACACCTTTCAGCATGGTGTATGGACAAGAGGTTGTTATGCCTATGGAGTATATTATGCCCAGTCTAAGAATTGCTCATATCACTGGGATGACAGACACAGATACGACAAATGAAAGGCTAGCGTAGCTGCTTTCCTTAGAGGAAGACAGGTTCATTGTAGGATTCCATCAGAAAGTGCAGAAGGCACGAGAGAAAGCTTGGAGTGACAGGCATGTAAAGAACAAGATTTTTTAGATAGGGGACCTAGTCCTCCTCTACGACAGTAAGTTTGTGAATTTTCCAGGAAAATTCAAGACGCATTGGTTGGGGCCATACCAGATTCAGCAAGTTACAGATGGAGGAGCCATTCAGCTCAGCAAACTGAACGGGGAGCTTCTTCCCATTTTCATCAATGGAAGTAGGCTTAATCTTTACAGTGCTAGCCACTCCGCGTCCCAGCCTTAACTCAGATAGTTATGAGAGTGCAGATGTCCAGTGTAGTTGAAAGGAGGCATCGCACCAGTAGTTAGTCTACACCGACAGGTAAAAATCATTCGCATGAGGAGAGTTTTTCTGTTTAAAAAAAAAAAAAAAACACAACTGTTAAGTTTGTTTTGCACAGGTGATGCGGTGTGACATTGCGGTAAGGCGATGNGGCGATGATTCCCCATGCCACGTACCAAGTTTGAAAAAGGACAGAGGGCTAGTCAATTCTCCTTCTGACAGACAGTTAATGAAGAAATGACCGGTATACCTTACAGTAGATTTGGCAACAGCATAATAAATTTTCCAGATTTAGTAAATCTTCGACGAGACCGGTGCCTGCACACAGGTTTTGAGGGAAATTTGATCGGATTTCAGCATTTAATGAGGATTGAAATGACGGGTGTGGTCTCATCCATGCAATTAATACCACCGACGGGTTCAGCCTAGATGACCATTGCGTCCGGAATTATAGCCTTTAGCATAAAAGCAGAGATCCTTCATTTAGGACGGTTACTTTTGCAAGATCCGAGAGCTATAGAGTAAGTTGTTAAGTTTTCCCTGTGTAGAGCTAATTTTGTTACAGAGTGCTATGATTTCCCTATTTTGCAGCCATTGCCAATCCAAAGTATTGCACCGAGTGGGTTATGTCCGAGGAGGAACCTTTAGAAGACATTGTGAGACGATTCGAGCATGGAGGCCTTATGTCCGCTATCGTGAAACCACCCAAGAGTATGAAACCAAGTTCATCATAGGCCAGATAGCTACCAAGGATGAAGAGTCAAGCGCTGGATGTAGAATATGTCATCAAATTCTTAGCTGCAAAGAAGCAGAAAGATGAGCCTATCACTGAAGATAAGAAAGTAGATCAGAAGAATGATGAGAAGAAATCTCCAGCCAGGAAGAAAGTAAAAATGAGAAAAAGAAGGAAACGGGAGAAGGGAGATGACCTATCTCATTAGCTAAGAGAAGAACAAGAGGTTCCAAAGGTCAAGAATGAAAATATGTGAAACCCAAGCAGCGTGAATACCTGGAGCGAGTTGCTGAGAAGAAAAGTGAAAGGGAAAACAAACTGAACAAGCAGAACTTCAAGATGCAGACAAAGGCTTGTTCTCGGAATGGAATTCCTGGTTTATATACCTTTCACATAAGAAGGCTCTATACTGAATTAAATGTTTGAGAAGGTTGGAATATACAGATTTTCTTTGTGATAAAAGTTCTAACCCAGATAAAGAGGAAAGGATATATGTGGAAGGCTTCTCAAAAGCTTAAGATCCTTCGAAGAGCTGCTCATCCATGAAATGACCTATATACAACCTACAAGTATATCAGGTCTCGCAAGCGACGAGAGCAAGAGCATGAAAATAAGGGAAGGAAAGATAAGAGAGACCAACGACCTAAGTTACAGAAACTATGGAGAAAGAAGTCGCGGGACTTCGGCAAAAACTTACAAAGACTTCGCAGGAAGCTAACGAGAAGCTATAGCAGGAGAAGCCCGTTGTTAGTGGCTCGAGGACGAGCCACAAGTAAGTGTTAGGGAACTATTGGAGTAAGGTCCTGCAGCTACAGGAGAAGCTGCCATTTTGGCAGATAGATAGTTTTGGCGAAGATATAAGAGATAAGGTAAAGATACGACGTCGTAGCATGTTTCTAGCTACATATCAGAGCCGGAAACTGTGACTATTAGGATGGATAATTCAAAGAAGATGATAGTACCTCAGCGGCCAAGAGGAGAAAGCTCACCCACTGCACTAAAGGCAGCGGCAGAGAAGAGAGAGCTCACCCACTGCATTCAAGGAAGCAGCGGAAGACAGGAGGGCTCAGCTACCCTCATAAAGTAAAAAGGGCAATGAGGCCAAGGTATTGAAGACGAAGGACAAAAAGGGAAGCGACGCCCAGTACCCATGGTCAGCACCGGGAAGCATGGAAGACTGCAGAGAGTAGTGGTGTGATGGAAATCGGCTACTCCAAGTACACATACACCGACTGTCACTAGTTAGGGTTTTGGGTTACTGTTGGGACAGGCCCACAGTGTTGTAATGGCGAGACCTTCAGGCCGCCTATAAAGGGATGTATTTTTTATTGTAAAAGGTTAGCCAGTTAGTCATTGGGTCTTTTAGCTAGTCAGACAATTAGAGAGTCAGTTGATATGTTAGCTCATAGACACTCGTGCTCTGGTTCTGTATTCAGTCTGTAGTATCTTACTGTAACCAACAGCTGGCTCATAGAAGCATGTATGTAACAATCCGCAGGGATTGACAGAGAGAGAGAAAGAGAGAGAATATTGTAAGAAGGCAATATAGAGAAAGAGAAGAGATCTAGGAGAGAAGGGCTCCCGGCAGTGAGTGCGGAGTTACCCAGAAGATCTCTAGCTGCACAACAGGTTGCAGCAGAACTGTGTACTCTCTCAAGATATAATAAACACAGTTCTATGGATGTAGCTTCTACCCTGGAAGTGAACCATGTAAAACCAATGTGTTATGTGATTATTTCATGTGATTGTGCTTTACTTAGTTGATATCTGTTATTGGTTACATGAATGTTGTATATCAGTTAGTAAATATATGTATGTCCTCATTCAGTTACAACAATATTGAAGGTTAAAGGTGGATTTACATGTATCAGGCGTCTGCATATGAGTTTATCGGTGCTTGTTTCACACAGTAATAAATCATTCTGTTAAAGTGTTTCCAGTGTACTTATTCGAACAGTAAGTATAGTTGAGGTAGATTGTGTTGAACTGTGGAAGTTCACGTCAGAGTGTTTAAGATATTGCTGAAAGTTAGCCAAGTCATTCCACCCAGTGCGATAGCCTTTGGACCGTGAGGGTCGCAGTGGGCCATCTTATAGTAGATATCGCGTTGACAGCAAGCGATATCGCACCATTAGAGAAGCTACGGTGTGAGATAACGCAGATTGCGGGTTAAGCGAAAGAGATAGTTGCGCATCACCAGAGTTGATGCGATGCGATAGGAGTCCTTCCCCTGTCAGAACCCACGAAGAAGAGAGACTACGCATCGCGGAGAGATACCTCGCTGGCTAAGAAGAGCTGCGAGACCCCAGGATGCTACAGAACCTGGTCGAAGACACTTGAGTCTTTTGGCCAACCCATTAGAATCACTTTGGGTGAGACTTCAGGCCTCTCTGCGGTCTGTCGCCGAAAGGGCCAATGAGCTAGGGGTGTTGTTGGTACATTACAGTAAACCCGGGTCTTCCCAGATAGCCAACGTCGACTAGACATCATTTTCATGGATTTTTCAGGGAAAAAAACAAGTATTTCTTAAGCAACATATAGTATTTAATGTCTCTTAATTGATTTCTCTAGGTGTCCCTTAAATGATGTTCAGTGGTGTCTTTTTAGCGATAGTTGGAGACATCTCTTAAGATATGTTTAATCTTAAACATCACTTTTTTCGTTTGTTGTCAATTAAACAATGTGAGGTTGAAAGTATTTTTTCTTTGTTCAATATAAATTGGGAAAAAATGTAAACATATATGGACAGAACATGTATTTAGGTTTTCTGGTTAAATTCGGCAAGAATAATTCATTCAAGGACTTTGGAGAGAGCTAGAGAACTTTGATTATAGGTATTTTTTGTTGATCAACGATACCCATATGTACCCACTTTTGAATTAATTTTTTATTTGTTTAATGATTTAATCTCTATCTTTATTTTATTAGTGGCTTGATAATGTATTTTATTGAAATAGGTCACAATGTCAGACAATCTTGTTCCCTGGTCTGCTGTCATATATGAACAACTCGTTTCTATGCAGGAAACTATTGATTATGTATACAGTGATAGAAGAAACAATGTTCCGGTAAATGATTAGGCTAAAACCTTCAGTGTTGAATATATAATTGACGATGGAAAATGTTACTACCAGTTGGAATATTCAACCCATATAGACATTAGGATTATTCATTATTTGATATTCCTACATTCCTATACCTAGTTGTTGACCCCATAGTTAGTTTCCTAGTGTTATTCCTCATTGTTTTAATCATCTAGAATATCTAGTTATCATCTTATCCTTAATTATCCATCCATGCATGACCATTTGGACCTAATGGGCCCATTCTCCTTGACTTTAGGGATCAATGGGGCCTTCCTCAAATCCATTCAACTCTAGAGTGCTTATAGCATTTATGACATCAGTTAGACATTAGTTAACTGAATTTTGTTCCCTCCTTGATTGTCTCTACTAATTTTATAACTAAAACCCTCTAATGTTCCCTACATTCCTACCTACCATAATTTAAATGCCACTCACACTCGGTTAAATGCTATCATCGGGTGTTACATCCAGTTCTATGTATAATGGGTATTTTAAGTCTATCTAAGCCTGCCACATGTGTGGAGTTCAACTACCTCTTTAGGATAATGATTTTTTCCTTTGATGTTGTATTATATATTTACACATAATACTGAATAATAATGCATGGAATATTTTTCCAATTGTTCTTCAATTCTTTGTGTCATAGCACATTCTTCTTCTTCTTTATTTTTCCTATACAATCTAATTGAATAGATACTGAAGAATCATACATCTTATTTATTTGCTTTACTTTTTTACTATAGGTATATTTTTTTGTTGATCAAGGACTTTGGAGAGAGCTAGAGAACTTTGATTATAGGTATATTTTTTTGTTGTTCAACAATACCCATGTGTACCCACTTTTGAATTAATTTTTTATTTGTTTAATGATTTAATATCTATATTTCTTATATTAATTACTTGATAATGTATTTTATTGAAACATATCATAATGTCAAACAATCATGTTCCCTGGTCTGCTACTAGATCTCAACAACTCATTTCTATGCAAGCAGCTATTGATTATGTATACGGTGATATAAGAAACGATGTTTTGGTAAATTATCAGAATCAACCCTTCAGGCTTGAATCTATAATTGGTGATGGAAAATTTTACTACCTGTTGGAATATTCAACCTATATAGACATTAGGATTATTCATGATTTGATCATCCTACACTCTTATACCTAGTTGTTGACCCCATAGTTAGTTTCCTAGTGTTAGTCCTCATTGTTTTTATCATCTAAACTATCTAATTATCATCTTATCCTTCATTATCCATCCATGCATGCCCATTTGGACCTAATGTTCCCATTCTCCTTAAATTTTGGGATCAATGGCACCTTTCTCAATTCCATGCAACTATGGAGTGCTTCTAGAATTTATAACATCTGTTAGACACTAGTTGACTAAATTTTGTGTCCTCCTTAATTGTCTCTACTAATTTTAGAACTGAAACCCTCTAATGTGCCCTAAATGCCTACGTACAATCAATTAACTGCCACTCACACTCAGTTAAATGATCTCATCACGTGTTAAATCCAGTTCTATGTCTAGTGGGTAGTTTAAGTCTATCTAACCCTTCCATGTGTGTGGAGTTAAACTACCTCTTGAGGATAACAAATTTTTCCTTTGATGTTGTATTATATATTTATACATAATACTGAATAATAATGCATGGAATATTTTTCCAATTGTTCTTCAATTCTTTGTGTCATAGCACATTCTTCTTCTTCTTTATTTTTCATACACAATCTATGTACTGAAGATTGATTTTGTCACAAGATATTCCTATCAAAATATTATATTTCCATTGTACAAAATGCAGAGGTATGAATAGAAGAAGAGTTTTTAAGGAAACAGGGAGGAAACATTACTTAGAGCATGGGTACTTGGAAGGGGGAAACCAATATTGTCCCCTAGTAAGCTATCAAAAAACAATTGTCTTTTTCTCATTTTGCAATACTCATATTATTGATCGATGTTTCAATACTAATTGGTTATATTTTTTGTCAACTACCGCATAGAAAAGACCACCAAATATTGCAAAATACCAACTTGGTGCTACAATTCACAATACTGGAGATGTTGAGGGTGGTGACATTGAGGTTGATACAATAATGGAAGAAAATGACAACAATATTATTGATAATGAAGGGATAAATAGGTTGATCCATGACACATTTTTTGTCACGGATGAGAATGTAGTTTGGGAAAAGAAATATGAAAACATTCAGGATGTGCCTCTTATTGAAAAGGCAAAAAAATCCTAATACAAAGACTCAAAGATAAGTCTTCTCTTAGCTCTTTTGTTTCTAGTCAACTTGAAGGTCATGAATGGTATTTCTATTAGGATATTTAAACACTTAGGAGTTAGTTAAGATCAACTTATGTAATATATCCGTTAGGTAAAGTGTGTTTCTTTAGTATGCATTAGTATGCATTTGTAAATATTCTAATCCGACGGTCACGATATGTTATAGACATAAAGTGATCCGACGGTTCAGCTTCTCTTAGATCATACATACCATTGATCTGTGGCTTAACACCCGATTGCTCCATAATCTCTATTTAAAGATCATGGAGGGTCCTTGGCTAGTTGATTGATTATGAGAAGCTCATGTAACTTTCTTTATTTTGCATAAAAAATTCCTCCAAGTAGCTATTTGGTTGGGGTCGTGGACTGTTTCCCTCTAGAGGGTTTTAACCATGTGACAAACATCAGTGTGTTGATCTGTGATCTTTTTGTGTGAATTGGTTTCTCTAGGTGTTCAGTCTTTTGGGAGTACCCTGTGTACCCAAACATGGTATCAGAGCATTTATGAAGAGCTGATTTCAGTTTTGATCAAGATCTAGAACCGTTGTTGTTACGGAGAGAAATTCCTATGGCTTGGGGTACCACAACAGACATCTTGACTCCAGAAATCAATCCTTTCCAATATGCAATAGAAATCAAATATCTAACACTAAAGGATCAAAACTCATACCTTATTCCGGACGGTTGAAGTAGATCCCCGTAGAGCTTTCCAACTCCAGCTTGAATTGATAAATTACTTCCTCAAAAATCAGTAAACAAGACAAGCATGCTATATATATTGGTGTTAAATCTACTCTAGCATAAATAATCAACAACGTATAAGCATTTGAAATCATCCATGGATAAAATATTCATTCAAACATACATTATTGGATAGGAAAAGATATTTCCATTAATATAAAATCATAGATTACAATGAATACAACCAATGCCATCACGTCTGTGAATCGAAGAAACTGAATCCCCCACTTGGGCCTCCACCACCTCAATCCTCCATCTCTCAATAGCAAGCTCACAAGAAAAATGCAAGCTTGGGAAGAACACCAAAGTGCTCCAAGGGACAAAGGGATGCAGACTCAAGCATAAGTTCCAGCAATAATGGACTATAGTTTCTCTGCTCTCAATTCTCCCATATTCTTCAATGTATCCAAAGGGTTCCTTATATAGCTCTTCAATGGGGTAATGAAGGGTCGAATCCAAGTGATCTCAAGGCATATGGAAGGCCAAGATACAAGTGAGTCAGATCCATGTCAAGGAAAACTCCAAAATAATTTGGCCTTTTGCACACATCCCGATTATTATTCTTGCACATTGATCTAGGAACAAATAATCAATCTAATTAACAAATAATCAACAAATAACTCATAAATGGTGTTAATCGGAACCTGAAATGGTTTCCTCTCTGTATATTCAATAAATAATAAATGGTTAAAATAACAATGTCAAGCAATAGCTTGAATCAATGAGGAATTTGAGTACCTTAGGATGTCATTCAAATTCACTGAGTGAGTCTGGCTTAACTGACTATCAGTCATAGGTTCACACTCATTTAACCACTTGACCAAAACCCTAATTGACTCACCAAACCCTAACTGAAGCCAGAGTGCAATAAATGACTGAATCTCAACTAAAGGAGATCAAACACATGTCATAGCAAGCCAACCATCAAGTGCTAGTGCTCAATGACTTCAATGAACCCCGATGAGGTTAACTGAAGCTGAACTAATCATCAGAAGTTGGTGGAGGCACCCCTGTTGACTCCAGATCATTAAATAATATATTTAATGAGAGAAGGCACCTTAACTAACTAGTTGAACTGATTGTAACCACTAGTTAGCAATTAGGTGCATTAATATCACTCAGATCACCCCCGAAGTGCTCCACTTAGCCTCCTTGACTGTAGGTAGGTGTGGGTGTGACTGGATGATATCAATTAATTCTCCACTGATGTCAATTAATGTCAAGTATACTTAGGATAGTGGTTTAACTAGGCCAATTTGACCAAAAAGAGTGTATATGGTGGTAAATGTCTCCAACACCACCCCTTATGCTATACTCAGGAAGAGTTAGAAAACATAGATGCATAAAAATGTTAGGGCCCCGGAAACTAAGGCCATAGGTCACCCTATATAATTTTTAAACTGAAACAATGCTCAAAACAAACTAAGTGAGGAAAAGAGGGAAAACCCAGTGGAAAAACCCCCCCTCAAGCTAAACACTAAAAGTAGTCTGAATCACCCTGATGAACTCACCCCCAACAGTGAACGAAGGTAAGTGAACTTATTTTCTGAAAATCATTTGGTGAATATGTCTGCAATCTACTCATCAGTCGGGCAGTATTGCAGAATGATGGTCCTGTCATGCACTAGCTCCCTGATGTAGTGCAAGTGAATCTCTACATGCTTGGTCCTCTTCCTAGTAACTGGATACGTGGATAACTTAATAGCACTCTGGTTGTCACAAAAGAGGACAGTGGACAAAGTACTACCAAGATCAAACTTTGAAAGAATGCCTTGCAACCAAACTGCTTGGATGCAAGCATTCACTGCTCCTCGATACTCGGCCTCTGCTGAAGATAGTGCTATGGAAGCCTACTTTTTGCTTGACCAGAAAATGCGGCCACCACCAAACATGAATACATATCTAGAAGTTGACTTCCAATCAATAGAATCACCCACCCAATTGGAATCTGTGTATCCAACCAGCTCTAGCTCGGAGTCTGCAGCATAGTGAATGTCGTAGGTCCTGGTTCCTTGAATATACTGGAGGATCCTCTTGGCTGCCTTCCAATGAATATCATGAGACTGCTACATGTATATTGATACAGCATTCATGGCATAACAAATATCAGTCCTAGAATGTGTCAAGTACAACAAGCTACCAATCAGCTGTCGATAGATAGTGCAGTCCATGGGAGGTGTGTGTTTTCCTTCTTCAAGGTTGATCCCTAAAAGGAAAGGGAATAGTGCAGGCCTAAATTCAGCCATGATAAAATTGACTAATAGGTATGAAGTGTATTTGGACTGAGTTACCATAATTCCATTAGAATTTTGCTTGATTTCGAGCCCCAAAATTTGTTTTAGAAGCACCAAATCACTCATTTCAAAGGCATTGTGGAGAGTAGTTTTGATGGATGAAATGGAGGCAACTGTGCTACCTGTGATCAGTAAGTCATCAACATATAAAACAATGATAATTATATTACCATCATGCTGCTATAAATACACATTTGGATATGATCTACATCTCTGAAAGTTTTGCGAGAGAATGCATCCATCTTGGAATACCACTCTCTTGGGGCCTGTTTTAACCCATATAGTGACTTCTTTAGCTTGCAAACCAAATATGGATCAGTGATGTAGACCTCAGGATGATTCATGTATATCTCCTCATGAATATCTCCATGCAAAAAAGGCTGACTTAACATCCATGTGATGCACCTCCCAGTGCTTGGATGCTAAAATTGCCAAAACAAGACGGATGGAGTCCATTTTTGCAACCGATGCAAAGGTCTCATGGTAGTCCACTCCTTGGATCTGAGAGAAAATTTTTGATACCAGCATTGCCTTATATTTTTAGGTTCTTCCATCAGTAGTAACCTTTGTCTGAAACACCCACTTGCATTGAACCAATTTCCTTCCCGGAGGAAGAGAAACCAGCTCCCAAGTAGTGTTTTTCTGAAGATAATTCATCTCTTCATCCATGGTACCTTGCCATCTCAGATCATTCTGGTCATGGTAGTAGGATTTTGGATCTGAAATAATAATCAAATAGCAATTTTTGGACAGCAAATTATCAGAACAAGAGAGTGCAATACCTGCTCCTTGGATCATCCAGATTTCCAATGTTGTCTCCTGCGGAGGAGAGTGTCTGTTGGGCCCATGTAGGAAGATGATTTTGCACTTCAGGTTCTGATTCAGCATCTGATGATTGCTGCAAACTGATATAAAAAATTAGAGGATCCAAATCATGGTCATGACCCCCAATTTCATCATCCAAATATTCAGTAGAATAGGAAGGAAATTCAGCAATTTTCTCCTTCACTAGTTCCATCTCCTGAAGAGGCTCATCGAACTTGACACTTCTCTCGATGATGATCTGTTTGGTATTGATATCCAAAATATTGAATCCTTTAGATTCATTAGGATACCCAATAAATAGACATTATATTCTTTGCGGTTGCAAATCCCTTCTTTTATCAAACGGAATCCGGACCCATGCAGTGGACCCAAACACCCGTAGGTTCGACACATCTGGCTTGTGTTCGAAGTATGATTTGAAAGGATTCTTTACTCACATGGATGAATGTGGCACCCTATTCTAAATTTATTCTTCAGGATGCATGGCTTCATCCCACAAATTTTCAGCAAGCTTCTTTTACTCCAACATACAGGTGGTCATCTCCCTGAGAGACCGGTTCTTCCTTTCCGCTACTCCGTTCTGCTGGGGAGTGTAGGGAATTGAATGCTGGACCTAAATACCAATTTGGGAGAATATTCATAGCAACTCATTACTGACATAATCCTCTCCATTATCATATCTCAAGATCTTGATCTTAATCCCAGAGGCATTTTCGATCAAGGCCTTCAATTCAGAAAAATTTTCACATACTTCTGATTTCTTTTTGAGAAAGAAAACCCATGTATACCTTGAAAAATCATCAATAAAAGTAAGGAGGTACCTTGATCCATTCATGGATGTGACAGGCATCAGACCACTAATATCATAATGTATCAGCCCCAATATGCTTGTAGCTCGGTTTTCCTTCCCCCGATCGAACTTGTGCTCATGGTGTTTTCCAATCATACAGCCCTTGAAATTTCCCGTGGTTTCCTTGATGACTGGGAGGCATTCAACCATGGAGTTTTTCTGTAATTGCTGCAAATATTTGAAATTAAGATGGCCAAACCTCTCATGCCATAGCCTACTAACCTCATTTCCATGAGTTAGCAGAGCAATGGGCTTTGCATCCGCAACAAAGTGAGAGAACTCATAGGCTTTTGCATGATGATTTGCAAGGCCTTTTGCAATGAGTTTCCCAAATGCAATTTATGTTATCTCAACATAATTTGGGCTAAAAGAGGCTCTCTGTAGGTTTGACTGGGAAGACCTGGGTTTACTTTACTGTACTAACAAAACCCCTATCTCACTGGCCCTTTCGGCGACAGACTGCAGAGCGGCCTGAAGTCTCACCTGAAGTGATCTTAAATGGGGTGGCTGAATACTCAGGTGTCTTCAACCGGGTTCTGTAGCATCCTAGGGTCTCGTGACTCTTCTTAGCCAGTGGGATCTCTCTGTGAGGGAGATTTCTCCTTCTAGCTGGCGCTGGTAGGGACCGGAATCTTATCGCATCGCAGCTTCTATGGCGATGTGCAAACTTACTCTTCTGCTCAGCTCCTCCCATGCGATATCTCACACCACAGCTCCTCAAACGATGCGATATCACCTTTCTATTCTGTAATATGTCCTATAATGAGGCTCACTATGCGTATCAACTCTCAAGGTCCTACGAACTCCTTCCTAGGTCTAATAACTTTGTTAACCTTCACAAGGGTGTTAAACCACTTCACTTACACTTCTTTAGTTTAACATGCTAACATCAACTACACTCAACTCATGGAACTCATATACCAGAGTCACTTAACGCTGTAACTGTCAAATATCATGAATCAAGCACTGATAAACTCATATACAGGCTACTTGATACATTCAACTTGCGTTTAACCTTCTATGTGCTATAACTGAAGCATAACATACATACATTCATCAACTTATAAGAAAAATTCATGTAACAGATAACAGATAGAAAACAGGTAAAACACAATCACATGAACAGTCGCACAACACACGGGTTTTACATGGTTCACTTCCAGGGGGGAAGCTACGTCCACGGGAACTAGTTTTTATATTATATATTGAGAGGGTAAACACAGTTCCGCTGTAACCTATTATGCAGCTTGAGATCTTCTGGGAAACTCCACACACAAAACCAGGATCCCTTCTCTCTTAGATCTCTTCTCCTCTTATATTTCCTTCTTACAATATACTCTTCCTCTCTCTCTCTCTCAATCCCTGTAGATTTTTCAGTCCCTACGGATTGTTACATTCATGCTCAAGGATCCAGCTACTAGTTACAGTAAGATAACTACAGACTGAATAGCAAAACCAGAGCTCGACTCGAAGAACAGCTAACTGACCAACTAGCTAATTGTCTAACTATCTCACTATCTAACTAGCTGACCAACTATCTAAACTTTTACAATACAAAATACATGCTTATATAGGCGGCCTGAAGGTCTCTCCCTGTTACAACACTGTGGGCCTTTCCCAACAGTAACCCAAAAACCCTAACTATGACATTCGGCCTATCTCTACTTGAACTGTCGCTTTCTATCACACCACAGCTTTCTGCAGTCTTCCACGCTTTTCGACGCTGATCGTGGGTATGGGCGCCGCTTCCTCGGTCGCTTTCCTTCTATCCTTTGTCTTCAATACCTCGACCCATTTCTCCTTTTCTATTTATGAGGGTAGTTGATCCCTTCTATCTTCACCGCTGCCTTAAGTGCAGTGGTTGAGCTCTCTCTTCTCAACCGCTCGGGTACTGTTTCCTTTGACTTCTTCTTCCAATATAGTAGCTTTTCTTGTAGCTGTGGGGCCCTGCTCCAACAGTCCCCTAACACTTACTTGTGGCTCATCCCTGAGCCATTAACAGTTGGTTTCTCTTGTTGTAGCTTCTCCTCAGCTTCTTGTGAAGTCCTCGTAAGGCTCTCCCAAAGTCTTGCAACTTCTTTATCCATGACTTCGACACACTCTTGTGCCGTTTTCTCTAAAATAGTGTCAACACTTTCCTTAAGTGAAGCTCTAGAAATGAATGGAAAACCCTTTATAAGCTACTAAATTTGTTTCAACGACCTAATCTCCTGCTACCTTGGTCAGTTTCGAACCATTCACCTCAAATTCGACTGGAGCACTTGTTCGAACAGACTCATCCAAGCCATCGTCATTCTGAATATAGGGAAAGTAGTAAAAATTCCATGAGGAGACATGTCCTTTTCCAACTTTAATGTAACTACCTTCATGGAAATTTTCTGTGTCTCTCTCATTTTCAACATCTCTGCTTCGTTCCTTTCCTGTTTCCTTTTGTTTTTCTGAGTCTTGGATGCCTGTTTCTTGGTCCTTTCTTCTTTCCATGAGATCTTCTGGGAAACTCCATGTGCACAGCTGGGAGCCCTTCTCTCTTAGATCTCTTCTTTCTCACTTTTCTTCTTCTCTGTTCTGGGCTGGACTCTTCTACTATCTAAGCTTGACTCCTCATCCTTGGTGGCTGTCTGACCTGTGATGTACCTAATTTCACAACCCTGGGTGGTGTCGTCATAGCAGACACAAGGCCACCACGCTGGAATCTTTGCACAATTTCTTCTAAAGGTTCCGTATTGGACAGAAACCACTCGGTGCAATGCTCTGAACTGGAAATGGCTGTGAAATTGGGAAAAACCAGCACTCTGTAACTGAAGTGTCTCTTCTCAGGGAAAACTATTGAAATTGCTCTATAGCTCTCAGAAATTGTAAAAGTAACCCTTTTGGATGAATGATCTCTGAATTTATAACGAACTTGATAATCTTTGAAGCAACGGTCATTTGGCTAGACCCGTCGGTGGTATTAATTGCATGGACAAGACAACACCCATCATTTTGATCCTCATTAATTGATGAAAATCCGATCAAATTTCCCTCGAAACTTGCGTGCAGGAACCGGTCTCGTCGAATATTTATCAAATCTGGACAAATCATTATACTGTTTCCAAATCTAGGGCAACGTATAGCTGTCGTATCTGGATTAACTGCTTGTCAGAAGGCGAAGTGACTAGCCCTCTGTCTCTTTTCAAAATCATCTACGTGGCACGGGGAACATCGCATCGCTGCGATTCCACACCACATCATCTCGAACCAAAGTGACGGTATGAACGCCGCAACATTCAAAAACTCTGCAAGCCTCCTATGACTTGCACAACATACACTTTTCTGATGTGATTCCTCATACTTAGAACTTTTTTTTTTTTAGGTGTAAACTAATTACCAGTGCAATGCCTCCTTTCAACTACACTAGACATATGCACTTCGTAAATTGTCTGAGTTAAGGCTGGGAGGTGGAGTGGCTATCACTATAAAGCTTAAGTCTACTGCCATTAATCAAAGTGGGAAGAAGCTCCCCGTTCAGTTTGCTGAGCTGAACGACACCTCCATTTGTAACTTGTTGAACCTGATATGGCCCCAACCAATGCGTCTTGAACTTCCCTGGAAACTTAACAAACTTACTGTCATAGAGGAGCACGAAGTCTCCTGTCTGAAAAATATTTCTTTTGATGTGCCTGTCATGCCAAGCTTTCCCTCGTGCCTTCTGCACTTTCTGATGAAATCCTGTGATGAATCTGTCTTCTTCTAAGGTAAGCATCTACGCTAGTCTTTCATTCATTGTGTCTGTATAAGCCATCCCAGTAATTTGAGCAACTCTTAAACTGGGAATAATATATTCCATAGGCATAATAGCCTCTTGTCCATACACCAAGCTGAAAGGTGTGTGTCCTGTAAGTTTCTTGCATGTAGTCCTATAAGCCCATAATACAGCATTAACCCTGAGGTCCCAATCATTTCTTTGGCTATTACAGATCTTAGTAAGAGCGTTTTCTAGAATCTTGTTAAAGGAATCCACCATACCATTATCTTGAGGATGGTAGGGAGTGCTCTTATGGTGCTGGATCTGAAATTCCTCCGTCAAGGCCTCAATAGTGTGGTTCAGAAAATGTGTGCCTTGATCACTCATCAAGATTACTGGACATCCAAATCTACTTATGATGTTTTCAAAAATGAACTGTGCAGCTGTAGCAGCATCACAACTCCTTACTGCTTTTGCCTCTGCCCACCTGGTGAGGTATTATGTTCCTGTGATGATGTATCTCACACCAGTTCGTTTTCCTGGTGGGTTGATAGGACCCATGAAATCTATAGCCCACTTTTCAAATGCCCACAACGTAATATATGGTCATAGCGGCATTTCATCTCTCCACGAAGGTTTTCCTACCCTCTGGCAGCTATCACAACATCTGAAAAACTCCTTAGTGTCTTTATACAAAGTAGGCCACCATAATCCTGCAGCTAGGATTTTCTCAATAGTCAGCTTTCCTGCGAAATGACCTCCAGCGGTACCTGAATGTGCTTCTCTGATAATGGCCTCTTTCTCGTGCGGCATAATGCATCTGCACAAGACTTCATCTGGACCTAACTTATATAAATGTCCTGCGATCAAAGTGAAATCTGCTGCTTTCACAACTAACTGTTTCTTCTGCTATTTAGTAAACTCAACGGGTGCCAACCCTGTAGTGAGAAAGTGAATAATATCAGTGTAATACTCATCTGTGATCTGGATAGAAAAAAATTGTGCATCTGACAAATTGTACTCTAAATTACTTGGTTCTTCACCTAAATCTATCCGCGACAGGTGATCAGGTCCAGCATTTAATTTTCCTGGTTTTACAATAATTTCAAAATCATACTCTTGAAATAAGAGTAACCATCTACAGATCCTTCCTCCTAATACTAGTTTATTGACCAAGTACTTTAAAGCAGAATGGTCAGTGAACATCTTGAATGGGGCACCCAACATGTAGTGCCTGAACTTCTATAGAGCATACACCATAGCTAATCCTTCTCTTTCTATGGTGGTGTAGTTCTTTTCTGCAGTAGATAGCTTTCTGCGTGAGTACGCGATAGGGTGATCGATACCTCCTTCTCCTGGCTAGGTTAAGACGATCCCCAGTGCGATGCCATATGCATCCACATGTACATGAAATGGCTTGTTCCAATATGGGAATACTAAGATGGGTGTTGTAACCATATTCTCTTTAAGTGTGTCTAAACTTTGCTGGCATTCCTCATTCTATAGGAATTTCACTTCTTTCTTTAACAGCCTTTCCATAGGTGTTGTGATCTTTGCATAACCTTTGATGAATTTTCTATAGTACCCGATATGACTGAGCACTGTCCTCAATTGCTTGACTGAGTTGGGTGCTGGAAGATTAACAATGATGGCAATCTTTGCAGGATCTACCATCAAACCTTGTCTGCAAACAATATGACCCAACAAAATACCAAATGGTGCATAGAATATGCATTTCTTCAAGTTAAGAGAAATCTGATATTTCCTACATTTCTCTAACATGAGCCTTAAATCTCCTATATGCTTGTCGATCAATCCAAATATAGTCCAATCATCAAAATAGACTTCAAAGAATTTATGGATGTATTCCTTAAATACAGCAACTACTACTCTAGAAAAGATAGCTGGTGCATTTTTAAGACCAAAGGGCATTACCGTATACTGGAATGAGCCCCATTCTGTCACAAAGGTGGTCTTATGTCGATCCTATGAATGGATTCTGATCTGGTGATAGCCTGAAAAGCCATCAGTGAAGGAGTAGACCTCCTGTCCTCCCACATTGTCTAAAACTTCATCAGTGAAAGGTGTCAGAAATGGGTCATGAAGTGATGCGTCGTTGAGTTTGCGCAAATCGACACAAATCCCGATTTCTTCTTTGGTTTTCTTTTCTTGCATGACCATGGGACTAACCCATTCGCTCTCTTCTACTAGCTTGATGATGCCTGCTGCTAGATTCTTATCAATCTCATCCTTAACTTTTTCTTTATAGCGATGATTCAATCTATATGGACGCTGCTTAACTAGCCTAGCATCCTCTTTCAATGGTATGCACATGACTCCCAAATCTCCTACTATTCCCTTCATCTCTGTGAACTTAGTGGGAAATAAGTCCTGATAGTCATGTAAGAGATCTGCGATGTGTCCTACTATTTCATCATCCCAATAGTCTCCAATAGAGGCAAAATTTGGTTCTATTTCCATGCCAATATTGATCTTTTTAATCTTGATAGGTTCTGTGATAGCGAGAATTTCTAGTTTCGATCCATCAACATCGCGAGTCCCTTTTGACTCTGGAATATTGACACTGCAAGGATTCTCATCCTCATCATCTGGCTCTGCTACGAAGTTGTAACATTCTATCACATGTTCCAACTGTCTGGCCCAATCAGGTTGAGCAGGACCTGATAGGGTTTAGTCGTTAAATATCTTAGTCTTTATTACATCTAGAGCCTGATCAATGCTTGGATACTCAGATTCAAAAGTGAAAGTGAGTAGAAAATTGTCTATCATAAGTGGCCATGTGATGGTTCCTCTGTGCAACTCTGTCTCAGTGTACCAATTTCTTGTAATTGTGTCTAAAGTGCGAATGAATAGGTGAACCCATTCATCCTCTGGAATGTCCAACCAGCTCTGTTCGCAAATCTGAATATGTGACCTCAGGTCACTCTCTCCTGTATATTTCTGCTGTAAAGGTTCCTTGTCATTAGAGAATCTGATCACCATTAGTCTCTTAAGATCATCCCATGATGCGATATGTTATTTATGTGCATGCCACCATCTTGTAGGTGTGGCTTTTACTGCAAGGTTAATAGCTGTCATCCTCTGCTCCTAAGGAATTTCCTGCTCGAACTGCTGTAAAAAGTCATTGACATCCACTGAGCCATGAAACAATGGAATATCAATAATATTTGCACCGATCCATCGCAGTGACTTAGTCATAAACCCACATCTGTGAGATAAGACTTCATAAAGTCTATTCTGCCAATTTTCTAAACCAACCTCCGAATCTGATGCGCATGAGCTATCGCATCGCCAACTGATATTTCCTTCTGTGGTGGGGTTGATGTAATCACTCTGATTAGCAGTCATCTGATAAAGGCTTTCCATGTTGCGCACCTCCTCCTCTGCTCTGATCGGTTCAATGTAGTGAGGATTCTGGAAAGGATCCAACGGTGTGATGACCCGAATCTGATAATCCTCAAAGTTCATTTGTCGTTTCTTTAAATCGATAACAGCCATGTTATCGATTTCCCAATCAATACCTAGTAAAGCTGGATACGTTCTACTATCGCCAATGATTTCTATGACTTCAAAGTCTGTAAAGCTGTGAACTCCGTCAATATCAACTGGTACTTGCAGTAATCGACCCAGTGGTGATACCCTCTGCTGATTGGCTAGTAGCAGATGGATAGGTGATCTTGCTAACTTAGGGTTACCCATCTGTTCCCATGTCTTCTTAGTTAGAACATTTACCTCTGATCCTAAATCTAGGATTACCTCATCCATTTCAAATTCTCCAATTTTTGCTGTGAGTCTCATCTCTCTTCTTGTTCTTGTATGGCCCATAATATTATGAACAGCCCACTGTGCACTGTTCATGGAAGAAGACGGCTGACACTGATCTATGATGCGCTGAAGCTCTCCAATGGATTTCTCGTTTCATACAAGTTTCAAGCAGTTTTACAGGAAGGATTGTACATTTCTTGTTGACTCATCCTCTTCACACCTTCTAGATGTGGTAGCCTGCGATTTCTGCATAGGACTAACACCACAAGGTGTTTGCTATTATGGTACACCCCTACAAGGAAATACCTGCGATCTCGATGCTGTAGGTTCAGTAAAGAATTTTTTTGCTTGTTGAAACATTTCTCTGTTCTTCTGCAGGTCAAGTGGTGTTGATTTATTAGTTGCTTTGCGCACCCACTCTAGACCTGTATTCTTTTCGGTATCCTACGATGTACTACTAGTATAAGCACTGCTGCGAGTCACAATATTGACTCTTGGTTCTGGTTCTTTCTGCTCAGCAGCAATAAGCTGAATGTTCTGATTTACTACTGGCTTAGGATCCCTAATCTTGGCTATCAAGATCGGACACTCTTCTATAGTGTGATCATAGGACTTGCAATACATACATGTCGTACTAGGGTTCTGACAGTCCCTAGCATAATGTCCTACAATTCCACAATTGTAACAAGTAATCAGTCCACGGCCACGGCCAAAGCCTCCATCACGGCCAAATCCTCCTCCACGGCCTCGTCCTCTGAATCCTCCACCACGGCCAACATGAGCTGGTTCGTGCTATGGTCCTACTATCTCTGACTGGACTCTGTACAAGTCATGCTTTCTCTCTATCATGAGATCATAAGCTTGACAATTATGTTCATCATGACCTACTGACTTATAGAAGTTACAATATAAGTTCTTAGGGGTTTGTACATACTTCTGAAGTAAAGGGCATTCCTGTGGTCTATGTCCTCTTGTTCTACATAGTTCACACCATGGCCCTTGGTTCTGTATTAAGGGGTTCAGAGCCCCACTTGCTAAATATTCAACAAATACTAAACAGTTATCTTTAGTATGGCCCTGTCCTTTACACTTGGTACACCATAGTTCTTGTGCAACCTCTTTCCCTTTCTTAATCTCATGTAGCTATAACGTGAGGTTGGCTAACTGACTCTATAGGTTTGTCATAAATGTACTAGTCTCAGCTAGAGGGGAAGCCTCTAGTTTCATTGTCATCTCCAATGCTTCATCCTGCGTATGCAGTCTCTGTTGCATAAGGGGAAGTATGATATGTGGGAGCAGTGCTGCGATGAACCATTCCTTATGCTTCTCTGGCGCAAACTCAAAGCTAACCTGGTCTATAAGAGCTTTGAATTTCTAATCAAAGTCCCATACTGACTTTGTAGGTAACTGTTTAATGTATTTAAGCTTTGTGATACACTGTGACTCAGACTTAGGTTTCTTAAATTCTTTGATCATGGCGGTCCTGACTTGTATGAGCGTTCTGGGCTGCGTTGTTGTATACTCCATATACCATGTTAAGGCTTTGTCTCTAAGTGTAGTGGCCAACAAGACAAGTTTAGTATTATCATCCTGGATCTTCTTAATGGTCCATATGGCTTCACATAGGAACCAATGTTGTTCCGGGTCTTCTACCCCTGTACCCTTAAAGGTAGGTAACTTCATTTCATCCCCCATTCTGTTTCTACGTGGTGGGTTCTGATTTGCTATGTTACTACCACTTGGCGGTGTAACTGTAGTGTGTACTGTGTGTGAACTACTAGATGTAGTTCCTGTGGGATTGTTCTGAGTCCCAATCATTTTTTGTGGGGTATAAGGGTGGTAAGGGATACCCCCTAATGGTATTTCTATATTGCTTTCGCTCTGTTCTCTAGTATGGTCTGAACTGTCTTCCGCAAAGGAAGAGCTGAAATCGACTTTATATTTCTTACCACTACATGTACATCCAATTTCATCAAAATCACTCTCAAACTCTTGTGACATTACACTTACTGAACTTATTCATTTGAGAATATATCCATTACTCCTTTTTCATGTAATAACATCTTAATAGACGAATTTAAAGAGTTCAAGTACTTACCGCGATATCCTTTGAAGAAGTACCTCTCAGCTTCGCTAAAAAAATTTCTTTGATCAACTGCAAACTCGGTAATGAAGCCTTCTAGCAAACTTGCAAGCCAGAAGTCTACTGCCTATGAAATGGGATTGTCTATGCTCCTCACGGTCTGAATCAGCTCCAATGTCCAGAAAATGTTTATTTTCTTCTTGAATATATTCTTATCAGTTAACTTTGATAACCAGTCGTACAACTCATTTTCATAGGTCGCAAAAAATATCTCATGCAGATCTGTGAAGATATGTTTTTGTAACCAGTCCTCTATACTGAGCCTAGGACTCTTGTTTTCTGTTGCAGCAAATTCTCTTTCCTTAGACCCAACCCATTGGTTGAGTTCTTCTTTAGTAGGATGCCAATAGAACATTAGCTCTTCAAGTTGTTCAAAACTAGCAACGAAACCATTTGTTGGTTTGACTGGGCAGACTTGGGTTTACTTTAATGTACCAACAAAACCCCTAGCTCATTGGCCCTTTCGGCGATAGACCATAGAGCGGCCTGAAGTCTCACCCAAAGTGATCTTAAATCGGGTGGCCGAAGACTGAGGTGTCTTCAACTGGGTTCTATAGCATCCTAGGGTCTTGCGCCTCTTCTTAGCCAGCGGGATCTCTCTGCGAGGGAAATCTTTCCTTCTAGTTGGCACTGGTAGGGACCGGACTCTTATCGCATTGCAGCTTCTATGGCGATGCACAAACTTACTCTTCTTCTCAGCTTCTTCCCTCTGATATCTCACACCACAGCTTAGATGATGCAATATCACCTTTCTATTCTGTAATATGTCCTATAATGAGGCTCACTATGCGTATCAACTCTCAAGGTCCTGCGACCTCCTTCCTGGGTCTACTAACTCTGTTAAACTTGAAAAGGGTGTTAAACCACTTCACTTACACTTCTTCAGTTTAACATGCTAACATCAACTACACTCAACTCGCAGAACTCATATACCGAAGTCACTTAACGTTGTAACTATCAACTATCATGAATCAAGCACTGATAAACTCATATACAGGCTACTTGATACATTCAACTTGCGTTTAACCTTTTATGTGCTATAACGGAAGAATAACATACATACATTCATCAACTGATAAGCAACATTCATGTAACAGATAACAAATAGCAAACAGGTAAAACACAATCACATGAACAGTCGCACAACACACGGGTTTTACGTGGTTCACTTCCAGGGGGGAAGCTACGTCCACAAGAACTGGTTTTTATATTATATCTTGAGAGGGTAAACACAGTTCCACTACAACCTATTATGCAGCTTGAGATCTTCTGGGAAACTCCACACACACAACCAGGAGCCCTTCTCTCTTAGATCTCTTCTCCTCTTATATTGCCTTCTTACAATATACTCTTCCTCTCTCTCTCTCGCAATCCCCGTGGATTGTTAATTTCATGCTCAAGGAGCCAGCTACTGGTTACAATAAGATAACTACAGACTGAATAGCAGAACCAGAGCTCGACTCGAAGAACAACTAACTGACCAACTAGCTAATTGTCTAACTGTCTCACTATCTAACTAGCTGACCAACTGTCCAACCTTTTACAATACAAAATACATGCTTATATAGGCGGCCCAAAGGTCTCGCCCTGTTACAACACTGTGGGTCTTTCCCAATAGTAACCCAAAAACCCTAACTATGACATTCGGCCTATCTGTACTTGAACTGCTGCTTTCCGTCACACCACAGCTTTCTGCAGTCTTCCACGCTTCCCGGCACTGATCGTGGGTATGGGTGCCGCTTCCTCGGTCGCTTCCCTTCTGTCCTTTTTCTTCAATACCTTGGCCCATTGCTCCTTTTCTATTTATGAGGGTAGCTGAGCCCTCCTGTCTTCACCGCTGCCTTAAGTGAAGTGGTTGAGCTCTCTCTTCTCAGCTGCTCGAGTACTGTTTCCTTCGACTTCTTCTTCCGATATAGCATCTTTTCCTGTAGCTGCGGGGCCCTGCTCCAACACTCTCTTAGGCATTCCTATATGTGTCATCTAATAGACACTAAGGATATTTGCTACTAGAGACGGTACATACAAAACATTAGAGAAAAAACCATTTTCAAGATCTACAGTACCTTGTCCTTCGGAAATGATGGTGGAGTCATATCCCATGTGGATGGGGATGGATTTGCCGGTCTCCAAGGAAGAAAAGGAGTCTTTTTCAGCCATCATGTGATTCAAAGCTCTAGAGTCAATCAATAGTGCTTTGGACTTCGAAGTGCTTGCCATGAGGGAATGACCTTTCTCATGCTGTGGTTCCCGATCTTGATGATCTCTCCTCCGAAAGCTCTATGGAATATTGATGTGATTCCTGTCGAGCACCCTAAATGCAGATAGATTGTTATCAACATACAGAGTTTACGAAATTCATTGTCAACCCAGGGAAGTCTTTTGTTTCAAAAGGTAAGTGCACAGTATATGCCAAACACCAAATCATTATAGTAAATACTGTTCTTAATAACTCTGTTCATCCCCTTGTCTATGCATGATCCCACAAATCATCTAACTCTACAAATTCAACTCTTCCTTCAATACATCAACCAGAAATGAAATCGACAATTACTGACAGAAAGGAAATTCTACTTAATGCTTAATTCAATGGAACTGCCTAAATAACTCTGTTCATCCCCTTGTCTATGCATGATCCCACAAATCATCTAACTCTACAAATTCAACTCTTCCTTCAATACATCAACCAGAAATGAAATCGACAATTACTGACAGAAAGGAAATTCTACCTAATGCTTAATTCAATGGAACTGCCTATTGATCTAATCACACTCAGAATCCAAAATCATAAATCAACTATAATCTAAAGATGCAATTGCGACAGATCACA